>PVJC01006653.1:0-54148 GCA_004026665.1 Murina feae | reverse complement strand
TAGGCTAGCTGAGCCTCTGCTCACAGCCATGCCCACCAGCCAATCAGAGAGGCTGTATGCAAATTAACCCAGCCAAGATGGAGGCTGGCAGGGCGGCTCTGCACTGGGAGCCTCCAAGGCCGGCCGGCATAGCTGTGCCAGGTGTGTCAGCTCAGTGGGAGGGGGGGTCTGGCCTGGGGCCTCCTTGGGGCATCCAGGAGCAGCTGTCCTGGGTCTACTGCCTAGCTCCACCCCCGGGAGCCTCTGAGGGGTATCCAGGAGTGCCTGTCCCAGGTCCACTGCCTGGCTCCACCCCCTGGGGGCCTCCCCGGGGCATGCAGGAGCACAGGGCCTCTGCAGGGTGTGCAGGAGCAGCCGTCCTGGGTCTGCTGCCTGGCTTTGCCCCCCGGGGGCCTCTGCGGGACATCTAGGAACGCCTGTCCTGAGTCCACTGCCTGGCTCTGCCCTGGGGGCCTCTGCAGGGTGTCCAGGAACACCCGTCCAGGGTCCCCTACCTTTGTCCACTCCTTGGGGGGCCTCCACAGGGCGTGCGGGAGCGTCTGCTGCACAGTGCGGAGAATCCGAAGCCAGTTCACTGCCCAGCTCCACCCTGGGTATGTTAGCTCAGCAGCAGGGCCCCACCGAGGGATTCTGCACCAGCGTCCGTCCCTGGCTTGCCACCCAACTCTGCGCTAAGTGTGTCCCCTCAGCGGTGTGGGCCCACCAGGCGTGTGCAATCGTGGGCCCTCCGGTGGGAAACGTCCAGGCCTGCACTCACCAGCCTTCCCACCCCCCAGTGCACGAACCCTGAAGGGGCTGTGGGCAGCCTGAAAATGGCTCTCAACCCCACACCCAGGCTGGCCAGGCATGCCAGCAGGTGGACATCCCCCCTGAGGTGTCCCAGACTGCAAGAGGGCACAGGCCGGGCTGAAGGACCCCCACCCCCCCGAGTGCACAAATTTTTGTGCACCGGGCCCCTAGTCTTATAATAACAAAGTTAAGGCCTTAAAAGCCCTTCTGGGGGTATTGAGAAGTCTGAATTTCCACAAGAATAAGAACAGGCAACAGCTTTCTTAGGATTTCCCAGAAAGTTATGGGCAGAGCCATGGAGTGGAAAACCAAGCCCTAAGCAGCTGTTGCTTGAGCCTCTGAGCCCTGCTGGGCACTCCCACAATAATCACATCTCACTTCAGTCTCTGGTCACTGAAGCAAAACCTACAAGCCCTTCCCTACTTAAGTAGAAGGGGAAAATATTTATCTTAATAAAGTCTTGGCAGAAGTAAGTGCAATAGACATGCTCAGGACAAGTCCCAAGATTCCATCTCCCAAGGTTATGCTAGGTAAGGACATGAGAGCCCAGGATGGCTCTTGAACAGTTGGAACTCAACACTGTCCCAGCATAGTAGTTTGGGGGTGAGATAGAGTAATGGTAGAGAATGGGTATGGGAGAGTGAGAGCCTTGAGCTGGCTGGGCCCACGTACTTCCTAATGGGGCTCTGTCCTTAGATTTCATCAAGCTCAGGTAGGAATGCAAGTGGCATTAGATCATTTAACATAAGGACAAATACATTGACTATGGGAGAAAGTACAACCCAGGGAGAACCTCTAGGTCAGAGTCAGCAAACTTTTTCGATAAAGGACTAGATTGTAAAAAATTTAGGAAATATATATATACTGAGTGGCCAGATTATTTTGACCACCCCATCAGGACTTTGTTGGGCCACCTTTTGCCTTTAATACTGCGGCGATTCTTCTTGGCATTGACTCCACGAGATGCTAAAAGGTGATGCGAGGAATCTGACACCATGCCTGATGAATAGCACTGTCCAGTTCTGTGAGATTTGATGGTTGTGGAACCAGCTGCCTGATGGCTCTTTTAACTTCGTCCCACAAATGCTCAATGGGATTGAGATCTGGTGATTGTGGGGGCCACCTAAGCAAGGTAAAGTCTCCCTCATGTTCTTGAAACCACTCCACAATACGAGCACCGTGGCATGGTGCATTGTCTTGTTGGAAGAAGCCATCTCCAATAGGATACACCATCAAGATGATAGGATGAACCTGATCAGCAATGATACTTAGGTATGTTGTGCTATCCAGACATTGTTCCACACGAATTAAAGGGCCCAAATCATGCCAGGAAAACATGCTTCAAATCATAACACTACCCCCACCAGCTTGAAGAGTTGTACTCATGCATGTGGGATACATGCTTTCATGCTGTTTCCAACAAATTCTCACTATGCAATCTGCATGATGCAACTGGAAATGTGATTTATCGGACCACATGACTTTTTTTCCAATGCTCGACTGTCCAATCCTTGTGTTCCTGTGCGAATTGGAGACGTCTTATCTTGGTAACTGCAGACAGCAAAGGTATTCAAACAGGCCTTTGGCTTCCATATCCCATAGAGTTCAGTGTACGGCTAATTTGCCTACAAACATCAGGTGGTCATAATAATCTGGTCACTCAGTATATATTCATATCCTTAAAGTCCCCATTGGAATTCTTAAACTCTGCCATCAAGACAGGGGAAGGGGTGTGAATGCTGGCGGGGCGGGGGGGGGGAGGGGGGGGGAAGTGGGGGACAATATAGAAACAATGAGCATGGCTCTGTTTCAATAAGATTTTGTTTATAAAAACTATTGGCCCCTGGTCATAGTTTGCTTAAACCCCTTTAGTTGATACATATAAACGAATAGTAGAGTGTTAACTCTGGCTGATTCTCATTTAATAGATGACTAATGAAAGTACACTTTCTAAGATGTAATAGGCTTTCAAGGGAAGAGGAAGATCCTCACCTGCTTTCTAGAAATTTATAAGTCAGTACTTTGGAAACTGCAGATGTTACTACTCTAAGCTTTTACCCACCATAAATGCTATAATTAATACACTTAGTTTCTTTTAATAAATATATGGAGTACAGAACGTTAATGTTTATAACCTGGTCCTGAGAACCCAATTTTCCTAAATCTAATACTTGTTTTCTCAGGATAAGAAAAAAAAAAACAATTTAAAAGTAAATGACAGCTCTGGCCAATGTGGCTGTTAGTTGGAGTGGCATCTTGTACACCAAAAGGTTGTGGATTTGACTCCTGGTCAGGGCACATACCCAGGTTTTGGGTTTGATTCCCTAGTTGGGGTACATGCAGGAGGCAACTGATCAATATTTCTCTCTCACATTGATTTTTCTCTCTCTCTCCCTCTCTGAAACCTTAGTTAAGGTGTTGCTATGAAGGTATTTTGTAGATATAATTAACATATACCACCAGTTGACTTTAAATAAAACAGATTATCTTCCATAATGGAGGTGGGACTTGTTCAATCAGTTGAAGACCTTAAGAGCAACACCTGAGATTTTTCAGAAAAGAAGGAATTATGGTTCAAGTCTATAATAGAGAGTTCCCAGACTGCTGGCCTGCTCTACAGATTTCAGACTCCAGATTGCACCTTCAACTTTTACCTGAATTGCCAGCCTACTAGCCTGCCCTACAGATTTCATACTTGCCAGTCTCCTAGTGGCTCTGTTTCTCTGGAGAAGCCTGAGGTTCCTTTTGCCTCTAACAACAAGTACCGGGTTTTCTTGGCTGTCTAAACACTGGACCCCAGACCTGTCCTCTTTCTATTCCCCAAATCAGTATCTCCATGTCTTGACCCCCCTTGTTCCCAGGGGATATTACCTAAAATGTTAAATTAGTTCTCAATAAAGAGTTAATTGTTGGTGGGCAACTTTATAGAGGAAGAACTTAAAAAGCATTGACTGGGGTGGGTAGGCTCTATCTCCCTTCTCTCTGAAATCAATAAAAAATATATTTTAAAAGATTATGTATCTAGCTCACAAGAAAACGTGAATCTAAAGCTCTTGAATTTTTGTTATAAGCTCTTTTGTATAAAAATAAATAATTCAGGCCCTGGCCAACTGGCTCAGTTGGTTGGAGTGTCATCCTGTACACTAAAAGAAAGGTTTCAGGTTTGATCCCCCGTCAGGGAATGTATGGGAGACACATGATTGATGTTTCTGACATTGATGTTTCTCTCTCCCTCCATCCTTCTCTTTCTCTCTCTCTCTCTCTCTCTCTCTCTCTCTCCTCTAAAATCATTAAAAACATATCCTCAGGTGAGGATTAAAAGCACACACAATAAAAACATAAATATTTCAGGCATAAAGCAAAGGGGATCATACAATGGAACATCTGTATCTCTGCACTCAGTTTAAGAGGTTAAATGTGGGGTTTAGAATTTCTGTGCTGTTTTTGTATTTTTACATCACATGACTGTTTCCATAAACACTATTTATGGTTGTTTGCATGTGTTAAAAAATCTCTATGATAGGCCATATTTTTCAGATGTATATTGTTCTGCTTTAACTAACTCAAAAATACATCTAGTGTTGGTGCTTTCATTTTAATTATTGAATAGCATTCTTCATCTATTCTCCTATTGATTCATATTTTATTATTCCAATTTGTTGCTATTAAATGTACCAGGAATATTCCTATGTGTGATTTCTGTGATACATGTTTATGTGGTCCTGACCTCTTTACATCACACCAAGTAAGTGCTAGGGAGGGGTGAGGAAGACAGGAGGAGCATCACTCCTTACCTCCCCGATGTTCCCTTTCCCCCTTAGAAGGTAGAGGGCGGGGGACTGTAGTTGGTTAGTGGAGGCGGTAGAGCAGAATTAGGTGCATTTCTTTCATTGACTTTTGATTAAGATAGTTACTTTATTTTGAATTTTAAATACCATTAAAAGAAGGTATGAGCTTTTGTTTGTTTGTTTGTTTCTGTTTATAAGGAGATATACTGGTTAAAAATGGTCATGCTATCCTGTTAATCCAAAGAAGTCACTCTATAATAGTGCGACATTCAGAATGGTGACAGGTTATAGGGTGAAAGATTTAGGAATGGCAGCAAGCCTTTGAGCATTTCTCAATTCCTCAAATAGATGTTTTTGCCTTCATTACTCAAATCCTAAGTCCCTTCCTGACTATATATTCTCTCTAGCTAGGAAAGAGGTTTTGCAAACTGGTCATTGATAGGCTTAATTAGCGCATGGGCACATTTTGTTTGGTTGGTTTGGTATTTGAAATAATTTTTGAAATAATGAGGGCATTTTATATAAAAATCTGGATTTCTGTCTTCTCTAGCAATGTTAGGCTAGTGCTACATTGACAGAGAATATGCTCTCTGATTTGACACAGTGCCCACCTCTTCCTATCTTCTAATCTAATAAAAGAGTAATATACAAATTAACCCTCACTCCTTTACACCAAGCCACGCCCATCAGCCAAGCCATGCCCATCAGCCAATCAGAGCAACAATATGCAAATTAACCCAGCCAAGATGGCGGCTGGCAGCCATGGAGCTAGAGCAAACAGGAGGCCAGCGATGGAGGAAACTGTCTGCCTAGGCCTCTGCTCAAGGCAACAAAGTTTCAATTAGAGAAGCCATGGAGCTGAAGCAAACAGGAGGCTTCATTGCCTGCCTAGGCCTATGCTCAAAGTAACAAAGTTTCAATTATAGAAGATAAATAAACCCCAGAAACCTGATTCCAGCCAGCCTTGCTGGGACCTTGGGTCAATGGGAACCATGGCTACCCTGCAAACAGCCCTCAGCCCCTCACCCAGGCTGGCCAGGCACCCCAGTGGGGACCTGAACCCTGAAGGGACTGTGGGCATCCTGAAAACAGCCCTCAGCCCTTCACCCAGCCTGGCCACACCCCCATGGGGTGAGGGTACCCACTGGGTGGCTTGGCCAGCCTGCAAACAGCCATCAGCCCCTCACCCAGGCTGGCCAGGCATGCCAGCAGGTGGACATCTCCCAAGGGATCACAGACTGCGAGAGGGCACAGGCTGGGCTGAGGGACCCCCCCCCCCCACCGAGTGCACAAATTTTTGTGCACCGGGCCCCTAGTTTGATTATATGAGGCCTTTCCCAATCATTTCATCACCTGCCTGGCCCTGGTCCGCATCTGAGTTGATCACCTCTGCTGTCAGGCCTTTCACTATTTCTTATGCTGAGCAACTGAAGTCAGTTATACAAGACCTCAAGTTCATGAAATGCTGAGGCCTCACATAGAAACTCACTATAGGCCACAAAGACCAATTTACAGGAATGAAGGATTTTTGTTTCTCAGGAAATGGGTGTTTTAGTTTCAGTGTTGAAACTTATCTGAGTCAAGAAAACCTTGTTGCTGATTCAGAGAAGTTCAGTGTAACCTGACCTCAAGTCCAGCTTGTGGGGCATGTTTTTCCTGGATTCTGTGCACAGTCACAGGATGTGTTGTTTAAAAATATATTTTTTTAATGATTTCAGAGAGGAGGGGAGAGAGAGATAGAAACATCAATAACAAGAGAGAATCATTGATCAGCTGCCTCCTGCATACCCCACACTGGAAATTGAGCCTGAAACCCTGGCATGTGCCCTGACCAGGAATCGATCCATTACTTATTGGTTCATAGGTCAATGCTCAACCACTGAGTCATACTGGCTATGCAGAATGTATTTTTACAACTGGCTTTCAGGGAAGTGGTGGGAGAAAGAAAAGGTACAGGGGCCAATTTCACTCCTTTGAGTTACATTTTGTGCTATGTGCTGCCATATCTTATGTGTAAGCTAGACACAGACCCTGTTAGGGTTTCCTAGGGTTGTTTTCACAATTATTGACTCTAGAATTTTGGGGATATATTCAGCAGAATTCTAAAATGATTAGCTATGAATATTTTGAGTAGCAGATACAGTTATTTGGAAATTTCTGTGACTTTCTTATCATCATTTTGGTGAACTCATGTGTCACAACATGTGTTATTTTGGCAATGTTGGACAGCTATGTGGTCAGCATTCACTGGTGGGAAGATGCCAGTCCTCAACATGACCCAGGCCTGTCAATCCCCACCCCACACTTTTCATCCAACTAGTCTGAATGGTTTCAGAAATCTAACTTCTCCTGACCTCAGATTACATCCTTTCTCTTCTACAAATTCTAGCTCCAAGTGTGTCACCTTCATGAAAAGAGTTCTAGTCCCCCAGCATTATCCTTGGCCCACAGTCCTCACTAAGTACTTAACAACTGTTGCAAAAACAATGGCTATTGATTGCATGACAGCTGAATACCTCCCCCTTGGTGTTAAATTTTAATCATGTTTCTAAGTATGTGACCTCACATGTCCTGTGCACTGTTCCCCAGCAGTGCCTAGCCTTATAGGCAGACCAAAGGCTATACAACTATTCTGTGGCTGTACAGAAGTTATCATCTTTGTTTTTCAAGAAAGATATGGAAAAATGCAAGTTCTAGAGAACAACTAGCTGAAATGCCACTGAATAGGAAGCTTCTGTACAGGCCTAAACTATTCAGTTACCCTTTATGCATTAATAGCACAGTGGCTATTTCTTAATTCATGTTGGGAGAGAACAAGAGATGAAAAAGAAAAATCATGACTACTCATAGCTCTGTTCATTTCCTTCTTGTTTGTGGTGACAACTTTTTGTTGCATCTGAAAAAGAAGAATCCCAGTGACAGAATAAAATTAGTGAGAAAATTATTCTGTTTATAGGCTAAAAGTCAATCCAAAACAGACCAGTGGTCAAGATGATGGCGTAGGTAAATGTGGGACTCACATCCTCCCAAAACCACATCAAAATTACAATGAAACTACAGAACAACCATCATTGAGAACCACCTGAAATCTAACTGAACAGAAGTTCTATAACTAAGGATATAAAGCAGAAGCCACACTGATACTAGCAGGAGGGGAAGAGACTCTGAATGAGCTGGTCCCACACCTACATGTGGTGGATAAAGATTGGGAGGGATATCTTGCTGCTGAGGTACCCCCTGAGGAATGAGAGGTCCTACTCCCATACCAGGCTCCCCAGCCCAGGGTTCCAGTGCCAGAAAGGGAAGTCCCCATAACTTCTGGCTGTGAAAACCAGCTTGGATTGAGGCTGAGGGAGATGGAGGGTTCCTGGAGTCTCAGGCAGTTCCTCTTAAAGGGTCCATGCACGAACTTGCTCAGACTCGCTCACTCTGAGCTCTAGTGCTGTGGTGGTAGTTGAAAGGCATGTGAGGAACACATTGGGAGGAACTGAATTGTGTGGTATCAGAGCAAGGGCTGGAGGGACAGCTTTCTCCCAGACAGAAGTGCTGGCAGAGGCCATTGTTCCTTTGATGAGACCTCCCATTCACAGAGCTGGCAGGTGGGTTCCATATCTGAGTCTCCATCAACCTGGTTTCACATTGTTCACCCTGCCCTGGTGATTCCCTGCGACTCCACTCCACCCAACTTACAGGCCCACCCAAGCCATTTTCAGCAGCTTTTCCATAAAAACAGCCATCTTGGCTCATGCTTTGGACTTTCCTAGAATCTTTCAAATAAGCAGCATCTGGCCTTGGCATAACCTCTACCTCTCACTAAGTGGCCCCAGTCCCAGCACTGCAGCACCCAGGCTTGGTTCACAGCTTGGCCTTTCCTGGGTACTTCTAAGCTCAGCATATTTAGTAGCCATCTGAAGATTGCTCCATAGCTCATGCCGGGTGGCCCTGGGAAGGACACAGGTAGTGACTGACCTTGGTCTGCACTTCCCAGGAGGCCCAAGAGTCAGCACACCCAATAGACAGCTTCAGACCATACCCAAGCACCTCCATGAGTGACACACTTAAAGGGCAGACACAGCCAACACCAGAGCCCCACTGAAGAATGTTCTGCTCCATGGGGTGGGCCCCTGCACAGCAGATCCTCCACAATGGTCACAGCCAGTCCTTTAAGCCAATTCTCCTGGGGGTGAATCCCTCCCATGGACATGCCAATAGCAATCAAGACTCAAATACAACAGGAGGGTGCATACAGCCTACACAAGGGGTGCATCTGGAATCAAAAATTGGGTAATCAGGAAGGTTGTGCCACTGAGCCTCATAGGACACCTACTATATAAGGCCATTCTACCAAGTCTATGAGACATAGAAACTCTACCTGATACACAGAAACAACCACAGGGGAGCAGCCAAAATGAGGAGACAAAGAAACATGTACCAATGAAAGAACAGGACAAAACACCAGAAAAAGAACAAAATGGAGACAAGCAATCTACCAGATACAAAATTTAAAACACTGGTTATAAGGATGTTCAATGAACTTAGGGGAAGAGCAGATGAAATTATGTTTCTTATTTTTCTGATAATTTGAACAGAGGGATAAGAAACATAAAAATGGAGCTAGAAAACATTTTTTAAAAAAGCAGAATGACAAACACTTTACAGGGAATCAACAGTAGAGTATATAAAGCAAGGATCAATCTGTAATTTGGAAGATAAGGAAACAGAAAACACCTAACCAGAAGAGCAAAAAGAAAAAAAATTAAAAAATAGAAGGACAATGTAAGGAGCTTCTGGGACAACTTCAAGCCTATCAACACTTACATCAGGCAGGGTGTTGGAAAGAGAAGAGAGAGAGCAAGGAATAGAAACTATTTGAAAAATAATGACAGAAAACTTCTTTATCTTGGAGAAGGAAACATACAAGTCCAGGAATTGCAGAGTGTCCAAAACAAGATGAATCCAAAGAAGTTCATCCCAAGACACATCATAATTAAAATGCCAAAGGTTAAAGACTGGGATTCTAAAGGCAACAAGAGTAAAGCTCTTAGTTACCTACATGGGAGCTCCCATAAGACTGCCAGCTGATTTCTCAACAGAAACTTTGCAGGTCAGTAGGAACTGTCACAAAATATTCAGAGGAATGAAAAGCAAGGACCTATAACCAAGATTATCCCACCCAACAAAGCTATCATTTAGACTCAAAGGACAAAGAGCTTCCCAGACAAGAAAAAGCTAAAGGAATTCATCACTACCAAACCAGTATTATAAGAAATGTAAAGAGTCTTCTTTAAGAAGAAAAAAAAGATAAAAATATAAATAATAAAATGGCAATACACACACACACACACACACACACACACATATATACACACATACACACAATTACTTTCAATGCAAATAGATTAAATGCTCCATTCAAAAGATACACAGTGGCTGAATGGATAACAAAATAAGACCCTTACATATGCTGTTTGTAAGAGACTTGAGATCAAAAGACACACAGACTGTTTGGCTCAGTAGACAGAGTGCCGGCCTGTGGACTGAAGGGTCTGATTCTGGTCAAGGGCACATGCCCGGGTTGCAGGCTCAATCCCCAGTAGGGAGCATGCAGGAGGCAGCCAATCAATGATTCTCTCTCATCATTGATGTTTCTATCTCTCTCTTCCTCTCCTTTCTTCTCGGAAATCAATAATAATTTAAAAAAGGACACAGACAGAGAGTAAATGAATGGAAAAAGATATTTTATGAAAATGGAAATTACAAAAAAGCTGGGGTAGCAATAATTATACCAGACAAAATATATTTTTAAACAAAGTTTTTGTCTATAAATAGACAAAAAAAGGACAGTAATTCCACTTCTGGGTATTTATCAGAAGAAATCCAAAACACTAAATGAAAAAGACATATGCATCCATATGTTCATTGCAATATTATTTACAATAGCCAAGAGATGGAAGCAACCTAAGTGCCTATCAGTAGATAAATGGAAAAAGAAGTGGTACAGCCCTAACCGGTTTGGCTCAGTGGATGGAGCATCAGCCTGCGGACTGAAAGGTCCCAAGTTCGATTCTGGTCAAGGGCATGTACCTTGATTGTGGGCACATCTCCAGTAGGAGGTGTGCAGGAGGCAGCTGATCAATGTTTCTCTCTCATCGATGTTTCTAACTCTCTATCCCTCTCCCTTCCTCTCTGTAAAAAATCAATAAAATATATTTTAAAAAAAAGAAGTGGTGCATATATACAATAGAATATGACTCAGCCATAAAAAAGAATGAAATCTTGCCATCTGCAACAACATGGATATACTTAGATTTATGAGTGACATAAAGAGAGAAAGACAAATGCCATTTGATTTCACTATATGTGGAATCTAAAAAATAAAACAAGCCAACAAACAGATCAGAAACAGACTCATATGTAGAGAACATTTTGATGGTTACTAGGTGGTAGGGGTGTTGGAGGAATGGGTAAAAAAGGTGGAGATTAAGAAGTACAAACTGGTAGTTACAGAATAATCATGTAGGTGTAATGTACAGCATAGGGAATCTAGTCAATAATATACTCTAATACAAGAGTAATATGGAAATTAACCATCACTCTGAGACATCTAAGCCATGCCCCCAGCCAATCAGAGTGGCTGTATGCAAATTAACCCAGCCAAGATGGAGGCTGACAGCCATGGAGCTGGAACAAGCTGGAGGCTTCCATTACACCAGGAGTAAACTGTCTGCCTAGGCTGGCTGGGCCTCTGCTCATGGTAACATAGTTTCAATTATAGAAGTCACGGAGCTGAAGCAAACAGGAGGCTTCATGCCTGCCTAGGCCTATGCTCAAAGTAACAAAGTTTCAATTATAGAAGATAAATAAACCCCAGAAACATAATTCCAGGCAGCCTCGCTGGGACCTTGGGTCAATGGGAGCTGTGGGCAGCCTGAAAACGGCCCTCAGCCCCTCACCCAGGCTGGCCAGGCACCCCAGTAGGGACCAGAACCCTGAAGGGGCTGTGGGCAGCCTGAAAACGGCCCTCAAACCCTCACCTAGGCTGGCCAGGCACCCCAGTAGGGACCCGAACCCTGAACGGGCTGTGGGCAGCCTGAAAATGGCCCTTAGCCCCTCACCCAGGCTGGCCAGGCATGCCAGCAGGTAGACATTCCCCAAGGGGTCCCAGACTGCGAGAGGGCACAGGCCAGGCTGAGGGCCCCCCCCACCCCGAGTGCACAAATTTTTGTGCACCAGGCCCCTAGTATTGTAATAACTATGCATGGTGCCAGATGAGTACTAGATTTGTCAGGGCTATTACTTGTAAGTTATATAAATGTCTAATAACTGGTTTGTAGACCTGGAACTAATGTGATGTTGTATGACAACTGTAAATGAAAAATAAAAAAATATTTTAAAAAGTAAATCCTGCCCTAGCTAGTTTGACTCAGTGGATAGGGTGTTGGCCTGTGGACTGAAGGGTCCCATGTTTGATTCAGTCAAGGGCACATGCCTGGGTTGCAGGCTGAATCCCCAGGAGGAGGCATGCAGGAGGCAGCCAGTCAATGATTCTCTCTCATCATTGATGTTTCTATCTCTCTCTTTCCTCTCTGAAATCAATAAAAATATATTGTATATACATACTAGAGGCCTAATGCATGAAATTTGTGCAAGAGCAGACCTTCCTTCCCCTGCACTGCCAGCACCAACTTCCCTCTGGCACTTGGGTCCCAGGCTTCGCTCGTAGCCCCAGCTTTGTCCGGAAGGGTGTCCAGAAGGATATCCTGTCTAATTAGCATATTAGGCTTTTATTATTATAGATAAAAAGAGTAAATCCAAATAAATTCACATATAGAATTCTAAATGTCTCAGTGGCTTGAGACCTCAGCCTGAATAATGTGTAATGTAAAACCATACCCAGTGGTAAGATTGTGAACAAAGAAGGCCTCCATTGCCATTCCTTTGTCTGTCCCTGACCCCAGGCACTCAGAGGCAAAGGGATTGCTACTTTGGTATTCAGTCCAGGAAATGTCTGGCTCCAGAATTTTCTCTCCCTCTTCTGTTTTAGTATTTACTGCCACTTCCTTCCCTCTGCCCTACACAGATAGAGCAGAAGTTCTGATCAAGTAACTTGCACTAAGGTGTAAATGACTGATACTGGTTCAAAGTAACTCAGGGGGTGGAAGGCAAAATTTCTCATAATGGGATGCTGCTCCCCTCTGTTTCCCTGGTTTCATCTTTCTCAATCCCTGATTTCACATGTTCCTTTCCACTTTTATTTTCTTCCAGGGCTTGATGCTCAGTCTGTCTCTAATTCTGTTTTTGTTCTGTATACCAGATTTTTATTAATTCTCTCATGACCATCTTGGGCCTCTAATTCAGCAATGCAGTCTCCTCCAAGAGCATTTGTACTTGAAAGGAGCCCAATGATGAACTCAGAGGGATTTCTCTGGAATGTTGGGGTTTCAGGAAAGCCTATTTCTAATGCCTGAAGTAAGTGCTCCCTTTCTCTGTTATTCTTATACATCATAAACCTGCATATTTGGCCTTTGATTTAAATCCCTGAAAAGACCTTGGTCAATCCTTTAGGACAGTGCCACCAAAAGTGTGGTCTACAAGCTGGTGCTGGAAGATGTACTGCTTATTTGTCCACAATGAGATAAGTACAGAAGTGCAGTGTAAACATTTGGAAAATTTTATAGTAATGATTTTACTAGGTTATATTTTTGAACATATTTATTCAAATGTCATTTTATATTTATTGACTCTAGTAAAAATTGGGCTTATTGCTTTATGTCTTTGTTTTTTCCATTTCATTATTAGTAATTTTTCCATATTATAAAAGAACCAATTCTAACATATTAAAAATTTGAAAAAACCCAAAATGGTTCTTTACCATAGAGAGTTTGAGAAATAGAAATCTAGAGACTGTTTTGGAGATCTGATCTCTATAGCTCACAATTCTTGCTGGATTCTTTTCTTGGCTTTGCCATTGGCCCAGCAGGTCAATGAACAAGTTACTCAAGTACTTTGGGTTGAGAGTTTTTCTTTCCATTGCCCAAAGATAATTATAATGTAAAATATATTCAGATTGAGCCAATTTTTATTAAGCACTTTTGCAACAAAGGGCCACAAGTTTTGGAGTCAGACCTGTGTTCAAGCCCAGCTAAATAACTTCAAAAATATTTTCTGAGCTTCAGTTTCGTCATTTACAAAGTAGACGCTACTCCTTGCCTCAAGCAGTTTTTGTGAAATTAACTGCAAAGGGTCTAGCACAATGCTGTCCAATAGAACTTTCTGCAAAGATGGAAATAAGTAATATCTGCTCTGTCTCATACAGACCCATGTGGCTACTGAGCACTTGCAATATTTAGGCACTTAAATGTGACCGAGGAATTGAATTTTTATTTCAATTAAATTTTAAAACCACATGTGACTAATGTATTTTACAAAGAACTTTAGCCTATGTACCTGCATACAGTATATTCAATGTTTAAAGTTTCTTGAAGAACTGTATTTGCCAGGTAATGTTTTAGACACTGGACATATATTGGTGAATAAGAGAAACACAGCCCCTGTACTTATAAAGACTAGCAGGTGAACAGAACTTGAACTTATTTTTACAATAATGTCAGATTCATCCTGGAGCCCTGATCTGTTGAATGGTCCCTCTTAGTAGGGGATGGTAAACGAACCTTTTATAGACTGACAACAGCTGCCCTCCCCAAGAACCTCAGTGTGCAGAGCTGGTCTGAGGTATAAGGAAGGAATCAAGGAGCTTTCTGGACAGAAAAGACTAAAATTGACTCTTTCCAATAGACTGAAGAGTTCAGAACAGAAATGACTCCAGAGAAGGAAGTCAGGACTGGTGTCCCAGGCTCCACATGAAGGTTTGAGAGCAGAAGAGGCTGGCTGCGCACAGCTGTGGCTGAGGCAGGAAAGCCCTCCTTCCTTATCAGTCCCTGAGGGTGCTGCTTTGGGAGCAAGGCCAGAACATGTGAGGGGAGCCAGGAGAGTTATGATCTTGCATCGCTCTGGTCTGTGTGGGGATCTGAACCAGCAAGGGCACCTTTGCATAGTGGATGGAGACACCTGGAGGGAACAGGGATGTTGCATGGCAGTAGTAGCAGAAACAGCAGCAGCTTAAAACCAGGACTCTCTGGTGAACTGACCTAGTTCCCCAGTAGCTTTCTCAGAAGTAGCACTGGCCCTGTGGGCTAAGTACGCCTCCTGGCAGTTTGTGGGAGTTGGGGAAGTACATACTGTAAAAAGGAGACACTGGACTTTTTGCTAAGATGGGAAGGCTGGTGGCTTGAGGAATTAATTGGAAAATGAAAAGATGCAATTGCATTTTTAGCTCAAGCTATTAAAATAGGTCCTATGTACTTGTGTGCTGAGTATACTGAAGGGAGAAGTAGGTGCTAGGCAAGCAAATGACAAAAGGATTTAATATAAATGGGTGTCATGAGGGGGTAGATTCAGGGGAAGCTTGATGAAGTGACAGCTTAGTAGAGACTTAATGGATGACACTAACTCAGATGGATAAGGAAAAAGCAAGTAATTTAAGAAGAGCAAATACTATATGAGAAACTCAGATTTGAAAGAGGGGGATGTCTCTGAAGATTAGAAAATCCTTTATGGCTAAAGCATGGGTAAAAAAGGTGATAGTGGTGCCATATAAAACTGCATACATGAGTCACACCTCCCAATGGGTGTGTGAGCAATGGGAAGCCATGGAAGAGATCTGAACAGAGGAGACATGATAGATTTGAGAAATTAAAAGCCCATGCTAGCTAAAAGTGAAAATCAATCATATTGGAGACAGCAGGAATGGATGCAGGGAGATGAGTGAGAGGGTTCTGCCCTAGTCCAGGCTGAACCTTGGCAGTGGCAGTGAGATTGAGTTAATCAACTGCAAAATGTTCATTCCCCGGTCGCTTCCCATTTTACAGATAGAAAAATCATCTCAAAGGAGTTAGGTGATTTGAGCAAGACCAGAGAACCAATAAATGATAGCACCAGCTCCACACCTAACCTGACTTTGGTTTAAAGCTCTATCCATAGAACCAGCGGCTCTCAATCTTTTTTCGTGACACGTGAGTTTGTGCGCATGGCCACCACGTTTCCACATTTGTATCCGTGTATCTCCTATGTAAGAAAGCAGATCCCAGTGCACGAGAGTTAGAGAGGGAGGTTATTATACAGGCAACCATGATTTTGCTCTGCTTGTTTAAAAAACAAACAAACAAAAAGGAATCATTTGCAAATTTATTCATTCAGCCCGTATTAGTAACAATCTCTCCACTGCAGTTGGTGCTTGAGCCTTGCACCCAGGAGCTACTGATGTTCTCACTTACTCTAGAGATCGAGATTAGGGATGAGGGAAGGACATTTCCCCTGCTCTACCTTTGAGTATAACTCCACTTTATTCTCCAAAAGGGAATAAGGAACGAAGGCTCTGCTGATCATTTCTGAGATGACTAAAGGTTTCTCAGGCCCCAGGCCTGGAAATATGGTATAAAGATAAGATTTTAATGAACTGCACTGCATCTGCCATGACTCTGAAGTCACAGATTTGCAGAAGTGATTCTGTTTAGTCAAAGTTCTGTCCAACAAGAACTTGTGATTCCCCTGTTTATGGTGGAGCATCCTTCCCCTCCCACTTTTGCCATTTCTCTTTCTTTTTTTTTTTTTTTTAATTTCTCTCTTCTTCCTCCTTCCCTTTTCCTTCCCCCTCCCTTCTTTTGACAATGGTTCCTTTAAATCTACCTTAGAGGGGTTTGTGGATATTACCCAAGCTAATGCATATACAGGGCAATAGGCAAAAATAGAGTATGATAATATTTCATGACACTTGAGAATATAGAAGTTAGATTGTAAATGTGGGAAAACAGCCACCTAAACATCACCCAATCCTCAATAGTGATCACCCCAAATTCTAGTGAGTTACTCGCAGATGCCATTTCTTTTTCTATAGACAAGGCTGTGTATCAATCTTGGGAGGAGCTGGTTGGGTGCTGACAAAGGGATAGTTTAGGGAAACACCAGAAGGGACTGCAGATATTCAGGCCAGTACTCCAAGGCTGCAGGCATGCTGTGTCCCGACTAGCACAGCAGGAGTGGGGATCTGCTGAAAGACCTCAGGGTACCACCAAACAGGTGCTTCCCCACCCCCAAATTACCTCACACACTTTTTTCCTTTTCTTACCCAACCAGGAGATTCAGATTCCTGGGGGTAAGGGAAGGGCTTAGCCCAGCTCAATTTCAGAATGAGGCAAGGAGAGCTGAGAGCTGAAGGAGTTGTCAGAAAGGATCCTGGCATCTTCCCACCAGTGAATGCTGACCACATAGCTGTCCAGCATTGCCAAAGTAACACCAATCTCATGAGGCTGATGGCACTTCTCGGCTCAAAGAACAAAGCAAACGATTTCAGCCACAGAAACAAAATACTCCTTTTAAAATATTCAGTGTAAGAGCTTAGCTCACTGAAGACTAGAGCCCTTTTCTTCTGGGGGAAAAATCCTCAGAACAAACCCAAAGCAATTCATAACCATTGAGAGGAGTTGGTATGAAACCGGGAAGTGGTGAAAGCAGAGCCCTTCACTGCAGACACCCAGTCCACATGCTTACTGTGAATAAAACTCACCTACCTTTTCTTGAAGAAAGCTTTTGGCAGAGTTGTTTTTTCAGGATTATCATTGTAACTATGAATATGAAAGCAATGATGAAGGAAGGGATGATAATATGAAGCAGCCAAGTTGAAGGGACCTCGGGTTCCATCTCACCTGGGTGAAAGAAAAGCACCACAATTACATGGTAGCTCAGAGGTAAATCAACAAGTTGGCCTTCTGAATGGGTTATAACCAACATGGCCAATTTGCACTGAGCATCTAATTCACGCTAGGTACTTTCTATGAGTCCTGTGTGAACTAGCTCTTTCACTCCTCATAACCAGTCTAGGAGGCAGGCTCAACTATGACCCCACTTTACTGGTAAAGAAAGTGAAGCCTAGGAAGCTTTCCCAGAGTTATACAATAAGCATCAGATCGAGATATAATCTAGGGTGTCTTGTTCCAGATTCCATGCTTTGCATCATTCTGACACATGTATCATATTCTATCTATGTATCTATGTATCTATCTACCTACCTACCTATCTACCTATTTACCTATCATCATCATCATCTCTCTTTATCTTTCCATTAGGGTAGTCTCTCAGTCCAAAACTGTCTCCCTGCTCCTCTGTCAGGGTGCTCAGAATCTATATTCATTACTTATTAAATTTCAAAGAATTATAGGATCCTGTGGAAGAAATAAAATCTTATAGGTAGTATTCATATACAAAATTTAGTCATTGAAAATTATAATAATTACCCCCTTTCCTTGACATAGCTAATGAAGATCCTGGTACTATGGAAAAGATGAGTTTAGTAGAGAAGTAGATGATAAAGTAATTTGGGAACCTGAGGAAAACCTTATAAAGGAGAGCTATGAATATCTAAAGGTTAGAATGAGGGCCCAGGCTGACCAAAGACAGGGCTAGAGCAGGGTTCACTGCAGGGAGATGGAAGGGGACCCAAGGTAAACTGTGCCTTTTCCATAAACATAAAATTTGCTCCTCTGTCATGGTGTTCATGGAGTAACTTATATGGAATAAACATAGAAAAATCTGGAAACACTGCTGAGGAGGAAAGGTTCAGTCCTGCCCACTGCCTCCC
The DNA here is from genome assembly GCA_004026665.1 of Murina feae. Lineage (NCBI taxonomy): Eukaryota > Metazoa > Chordata > Mammalia > Chiroptera > Vespertilionidae > Murina > Murina feae. The sequence continues at coordinate 35,878 of PVJC01006653.1, read as the reverse complement.
CTCCCCCAACACAGTGCCTTCTAAGAATCATAGGCAGTTTTAGCTGAGAAGGGCATAGACATCATCTAATCTGAGCCCCTTATTTGAGAATTGATAAAGTAAGCTCAAAGATGAGAAATAATAATCAAGTGGCAAAGCTGAAATTGCAAACCCATATCTCTCTGATCCAAAGCTCTGGCCCAATAGATACTTGTCTCTATCTAAAAGAGTGTGGTGAACACTAAGGAAGAAAAGGAGTAGAAAGACTGGCTCATCCATACATTTGATAACCCAGCCTTCAAAAAAACATTTTTATTGAAGTACAATGGACACATAACATTTGTTTGATGTGTACAACATAATGATTCGATATTTGTATATACTGTGAAATGATCACCACAGTAAGTCTAGTAACCAACCCTCAATACATAACCAACATTGATTACAGTCATCTCCTTCACCCCTAGGAAGTGCTGTTTAAGCACTTGTCCCATGTTGTACCATGAGTCATGGAGTCCTGGGACCCTCACTGTTCCCATAATAGGAAAAGTGCCTACCTCAGGGCCTTTATGCAGACACTTGTCCTGTCCAGTTCCCTTATAGTCCTTTCCACATACAAAAGCTTACTCATCCCTGAAGACTTTCTAATGTTGAACATCCAATGGAACATCAGTCTGCTTAGATTGTAAGCATTTGAAGTGCAAAGACTTTATCTAAGTCACCTCTGAATCCCCTATAAAGCCAAGCACTGCTACAAGAATGGTGTCAGTAAGGATTTGTTGGGCTGAATTGATCATCTACCTAATCCACTTATCCCAATCTTCCTTGTCAGCAGTTACCTTGTGGCAGACTGCCCCTTGTTCCTTAAATCCATTCTGCTGTTCTTCTCTAGTGTAAGCTGGACACATGGTTTCTCAGAGACTACATTTCTAAGCCTCCCCTATAGACAGGTGTGGCCAGACATGTAAGTTAACTTCAAGCCAAGAGAATGGGTCTTCTGAGTTTTGGCTTTAAAACACTGAATATGCCTCCTTTTCCTTTCTGAAGGCTAAAACATAGATATGGCAGTGACCCAGCTTTGACAATTCAATAGGAAAAACACCCTGGAGAATGGCAGAAAAAGATGGAAAGAACCTGGACCACAGAATGACTTTATGGAATATTAGGGGCCTGGTACACAAAAATTTGTGCACTGGGGGGAGGGGGGGAAGAGGTCCCTCAGCCAGGCCTGTGCCCTCTTGCACTCTGGGACCCTCGGGGGATGTCCACCTGCTGGTGTGCCTGGTGAGGGGCTGTTTGCAGGCTGGCCACAACTCCCATTGACCCAAGGTCCCAGCGAGGCTGGCTGAAATCAGGTTTCTGGGGGTTATTTATCTTCTATAATTGAAACTTTGTTACCTTGAGCAGAGGCCTAGGCAGGTAATGAAGCCTCCTGTTTGCTTCAGCTCTGTGGCTTCTATAATTGAAACACTGTTACCGTGAGCAGAGGCTCAGCCAGCCTAGGCAGACAGTTGCAACAGAAGCCTGCTGTTTACTCTAGCTCTGTGGCTGCTGGCCTCCATCTTGGCTGGGTTAATTTGCATATAGCCGCTCTGATTGGCTGGGAGGCGTGGCTTGGCTGGTGGGCATGGCTTGGGTGTCTCAGAGTGATGGTCAATTTGCATATTACTCTTTTATTAGATTAGATAGCTGCTTGTCTGCTCTGAACCACCTTCTAATTCTGAATATTACATGAGGGAGAAATATACTTTTGTCTTGTTTGAGTCACTATATTTTCAGGTCTCTTAGTCTATATATATTCTTCTAAACCGTTTTCTAATATTTGCATGCTACTTAACAATGACATGATGTTGTATGGGAAAGTAATTTGTTTTATCCTTACAATCCTGTCCACTCACAATGAAGCCACGCCTCTTGCTAAAGATGCCATTCTTTTTCCTGTTTCCATCTTTTCTGAGTGCTAGGGACTTTACTAGTATATTTCATTTAACAGTCCCAATAGCCTTGTAAGGTAGCTACCATTTTTTTATCCTCATTCAACAAAGGAGGACAAGAGACACTTCTAGGGTAGCACAAGTTCTCAAAGCCGTAGGTAGCAGAGAGGATTTGAAACTCAAGCCCATCTGACTTCAGAGCCCACATGCTTGACTACTGCCAGGCCTCCTATAAGGACTTCTCTGCCAGCCCTATAAGATTCTGGGCTCCAGCCTCACTTTATACCTCCTAATGAAAATGCAACAACCGACTGAGCAGATTAAACTGTTTTGAAAGGAAAATCGTTTTACTGCTCCTTAATTTCTGATGGAAAGTTGGATGCTCAGTCATCCATTCTAGAGTCATAGGAGTACCACCTACCTCCAGAATCTCATTGCTGTCTTTGATTCATTGACTTCTGGAAAAACCTTGTGGTAGGTCACAGAAATCAGCACTGAATAGCTCAGCTTATGAGAATGAGTAGAAAGGGGACAGTCATAAGACAACTTAAAATGCCTTTGAGAAATAGAAGCTAGGAACCTGTGGGAGGATGTGTGACTGTGGTTAGGTATTTGAACCACAAGCCAGGGTATCATTTGACTGCTCTGATCTGACTGTCCACACAGTCTGGAGGCTGGGATGATGGGTCTGAGATCATCTAAGACTAAGTCTTCAACCCATTAGTCTGACATTGATTGAACATTTGTTATGAACAGAGTGCTCTGTTTTTGCTTTATCTGGGTATAAAGAAGACTCATGTGAATAATTAAAATACATGGGAAATAAAATAGCAATGGAAGAGAAAAGGTAAGCATAGTCACAGGCAAACAAAGAAGTGGCACAATTGGTCTCAGGAGGCAAGATAAGGGAAGACTGCTTGTATCCTGGAGTTACCTGACCTGCCCTAGAGAGAGAGAGTGGGCTTGGAGCTGATGAGTAAAGATATTTTATGTGGAATAAAATGCCTGAGCAAAGATCATGGAGGTGGGAGAGGGTCAAGCAAGTTCAGAGAGGACATGGTGAGGAAAGGGAGCTGACTGGAGCAGAGGATCATGTCAGGGGATAGTAGGATGAATTTAAAGCTGGGGAGGATGAGTAAAGCTAGGTTGAGAATTTCTAATTGCAAAGATTTCTCCATCTCCCTCTTGGATGCATTCATGAGTGATATCCCAGGCTTTGATGCAGGCCTCACAGGTCTCTCCCACAACTGCTGACTATTCAGTGAGGTATGTTGGCTCCCTAGAGAAAGAGGGGCCGCCTTTCTTTATTCTTAACTTCTCACAGCCTCACAAGGCTTCCGGAGAAATGATCAGTCTGTCCCTATATTTCTCTAACCCGAAGAAAAAAACACTGATGCAAAAGGCAGATTCTAGTTGTTTCCAAATTCATCTTAGCCAGGCCTGTATTTCTCTGTGTAGATCCTTATATAAGTGTTCTAGAAAACCACATTCCATCCAACACTTAACCAAACAGAAAATCCCACATATCAAAGGATAGTCGAGTAAACATAAAGGACAGTCAAGGAAAAATAAAGTCCCCTAGAATTGTTAGTATTTAAGCCTCTAAAGCTGTAGTATGAATTAGTTATAGCTTGATTTTCATAAGGTGACAAGTCTGGTGGTCTCAGCTGTGATAAAAACAGAAATAAAGATTATTGAAAAGCCAGCTCACCTAGTTAACTATTTTCATTCAAAGTTGACCCTAAAAATGATGTTTCTAATATCTTTATTTCTATCAATATCTTTAGCATCACTTCTCTGTTTACCTCACTTCACTGCTAACATTAGTGTTGGAATTGCATAGAGATGTGTAGGTAGGTAGGTAGGTAGGTAGGGAATTGGGGGATAATTGGGGGCTTAGAAATAAGAGTGCATCTGGATGCCTCCAAGAACTATATCAGGGAGTTTTGTGATGTTTTTCCTCGGAAGTAAAAACTAGGAAATTCATGTTCATTGAGTCACTTCAAAACTTTCAGTCTGGTCTGTTGATTGGTAAATGCTACTTTAATTAATTTGAGGTGGAGCAGATAATTCTGATGCCCCCAACTCATATTCTGTCTGTCCCACCCCAGGTGCGGACTCACTTCCTCTGCCAGTTTCATCTCAAGCATGTGCTCCTTCTGAGCCAGGGCTCCCACACGCAGAAGGCTGGTCCCTCTCACCACTATCTCCAGTGACTCATTTGTAGAATTTTTACTTCTTATCTCCACAAATTTTGGGTTTCCTGGATTAAAGATCCAGCTTCCTAGTGGTGAATGCTTCCACTATGGGATGTTATACCAAGAAATATTTCTACTTCATCTAATGGTATAGCTACTATCTGAGTTGCTTGAGCTCTACCCACTGGTGGACCAGCAGGAAAAAAAAAGAATTATTATATTGGTGGAGTAATTTATCTTAATTATCATGAAGAACTTGAAAGCAATTACATAATGGAGGCAAGGAAGACTATGTCTAGAACTCAGGGACCCACCGATTCTGATTCTGGTTACTTCCATGCCCATTAATAACAATGAAAAGGCAATTGTAGCAACCTCAGTCAGCCAAAGGTAAGGCAACTAAGGGCTGAAAGTCTGAGTCCCCCAGGCAAACAAACTATTGCATGAGAAGTGCTGAGTGAGGGAAATCTAGAATGTATGATGGATGAGATAGGTGATAAATATCAATTGGGATCAATTGCAGGAGCAGGAACACCAATTTTTCCATATGATATCTTTTGCAGCTTCCTTGCATGAAGGCTCAGAGACAGTGGACTTAATGTAAGACATGAGTGGGCTTGAACAGTACAAAGATTAGACTGTTGTAGCCCTGCCTCATTTCCTCTCAACTTGATGCCTGAGTTCAGCCACAGATTGGGTAGAATCCTGGTTGGGCTTTGATTCACTTCATGGTCAGTGATTCTGTCAAGTGGGTATTTGCCTTCTGTCCTGGGATGACTCTGATGCTACAGATGCTGGGAGAGCTCACTCAGACCACATGCATGCACAGCTCACAACGGAAGGGAGTTCATACTCCTGAGGACAACTGTCAACCACTGGGAGAAAGCAGATGCATTAGTCCTTCCACCCAAAGTCCTTTGAGTAAACATCTAAGGAGGCTATCTGTATGCTGCTCAGGGAGTCCTTGCATATTTGAGCTCCTGTTGTCCACATCAACTTTGCTTTTCCTTCTTTCTTCCTAAACCTCTCATTTCTACTCCCTGGGATCAACACCTAAATAATTGCATGCCCACAAGCCCTTATCATAGTCTCAGTTTTGTCTAAGACAAAGGACAAGAAGTGGCATATAATGACAACACAGTTAATTTTCCAAATTAACCAGTACTAGGGAATGTCCTTAATTCTAAGATGATATTCTTTATTTGTAAGCTGGCAGAATAATGGCTCCCCTCAAAGATGTCCATGTTCTAATCCCTGAAACCTGTGAATATGCTATCCTACATTGCAAAGGGTTTATAGATGTGATTTTATTAAGGAACTTGAAATGGGTCAAGTATCCTGAATTACTGAGTTCTAGTAGTCACAAGGGTCCCTGAAAGGTAGAAAAGGGAGGCAAGAGAGTTAAAGAAAAAAAAAAGAAAAAAGAAAAAGAAAAGCCAGGAAAGTGATGTTCATCCTGCTGAGTGATTAGCTTTTGTGCTGGATATTTTCTGTTTCCTCTTCGGACCCATTATCTACACTTCAACACTCTGTTCTGAGCTCTGAGAGGTTGATCTTTATGGACTGGACCAGTGGACTCCCTTGTTCTCTGATTGCCAGTTGGATCTAGCATAATGGGAAGCACCGGAAGGAGATCAGAGGGTGGGAGGAGCATGTGGGTGGGATATTTATTCACCACTTGCATCCTTTGGCAGTTGCTGTGAGTGGCAGCTGCCTCTTACTGGAGGGCACAACTCTGACACATGGTGCTTTCCCTACAGCTCCTTCCGTCAGGTTTCAGTCTCCTCTCCAATGTGCTCGTGGCTCCTCTGCTGTTAAGCCCCAGGGTCCTTTACTATCCTCAGTAGTTTCTTTAAATGCTGATCATGACTTCATAAGTAGACCCTTTATTACACTCTCCTCAAATTGCTCATTCCAAGTGAACCCTGACTGATAGTCAGGAAGGGCAGCTGCTCTTACCTTGAGGGTAAATGGTGGCTGATGTAAGTTCCTTGACATCAGCGTTCCAGAACTCACAGGTGAAGTTTCTGCCAGGGAGCAGCTTTAGGCGCAGGATACTCGTGACCTGGTAGAGGCCGTCAGAGGTCTCCATGTGGGTAGTGTTGGCGGAAAAACTGATATTCGGCCAGAAGACTTCTGCCAGGGGGTACCCTTCAGCCTGGCAGGTTAGCTCTACCTCATCTGTCCCTGGAACCTGAATGATGCGAGTGTTTATTTTCTTGTAGGAAGCTGAGTGACAGAAGAAGAAGAAGAAAAAGTCATTCTTTTCCAATTCTTGTAGAGCTCTGTACCCAATACCATATGAAATAAAGAAAGTAGTTATCGTCAATATTAAGTAATAATGCCTTTACTTTTTAAAAACATCTTCTTTGTCCCAGATATGCTATTTTATACACATTGAATTATTTAAGTTTTACAAGACAACAAAAATGGTATTGTTGATAGTCCCAATTTTTGTTGGAGGTAACTGAAGCTAGAGAGGTTGAATGCTTTGTGCGATGAGTGACTTTAGAGTCTGATCTGCAAACCTGGAGTCTTAGGTTAAGCTGAAGGAACAAGAAACAAAAGGACTCTAGTCTAAGTCATGTTCTCCTGTGTAAATTACCAGAGAATCTCCAGAATAGGGAGAGGGGAAAGGGGCACATCATGTTCTTATCCACTTACTAGTTTAAAAATGGAGGTTATTTCCCATTTGGTATTCTTGTGTATTAATTGCTCACTTAGTTTAGAACATGGAGAGGAGCAGGGAAGAGTGGCTCTAATTCCTGACTCCTTCCCCTTAATATACATTATGTCATTTAAACTACACAAGGACTTTGTGAGGTAGGTAAAATTCATATTCTTATTTTGTAAATAAGGAAACAGCTGCAATCAGGGATGGATGAGGGAGGACTTGAACTCATGCCCTTCACAGCTACTGTATTCTCAATTTTGTATTGTAATCATCATCAGAGGATGATTCTCTATGTAACTGAAAATGTCTAGGGATGAAGCAATATAGAGGGGGACTTCGGAGTACCCAAGGCTAGTATACAAGGAGAATCAGGTTCTGAACCAGCCTACTGAAGGACTTGAACCAGTTAGACTAACCAATCTTGGAGCCAAACACTAATAATCAGTCATGCATTCTGAATACTCATTTTATGTTGTTTATCTATACTTTTCCCTCTTTGGTATGATGTCCTCTTATAGTCATGTTGTCTTATTATGTTTTAGGTTGTTTCTGAAGCTCTGGGGTATTTAGGGGAGATGGAGGAGCATAAATGAATGTATAGGAGTAGTGTGTTGGAGGTGAAGGTCTGGCCTGCTCCCACAGGACAGTTTTGGATAAGAAGGTGATCTTCATGGTCAAGTTGATAGGTGATTTCAGAGCTAGGAGGGTGAGGAATCAGGAGCTGAGCTAAGGCTTGCACCTGGATATCCTATATAATAAAGAGGGAATATGCAAATTGACTGTCACTCTGGTCAATTTGCACCCACAGCTGAGGCTAAGTTCTCATAAGGAGCCTTAAGGAGCTATCATCAGGGACCTGAGGCTGTGCGCCCACCCACCTCCTGCATGGGGCTTGACAGGGGATCTCAGGTCATGCCTTCCACCCGCAAGGCTTGACAGGAGACCTCAGGCTGCTCCCCCCACCTTGGCACCAGGCCAGAGGAACTCAGGCTGTGCACCCCACCCAGCAGGACTTGACAGGGGCCCTCAAGGTGTGCCCTCTCCCCTGGTGCTGGGCCAGGGGAACTCAGGCCATGCCCCCTACCCCAGCACCAGGTCAGGGGACCTCAGGCTGTGCCCCTGCTCCGGCGCCAGGCTGGGGGATCACAGGCCACTCCCTCCACCCAGCAGGGCTTGATGGGGTACCTCAGGCTGTGCCTCCCTGCCCTGGCACCCAGGGAACCTGAGGCTGCACCCCCACTTGGCAGGGCTTGACAGGGTGGGACCGGCTGGGCCTGGATCTAGCCCAATGAAGAGGGGCCGTCCAGGTTTGGGTCTTGAGCGATTTTGAGGTGCACATAGGTGGTTGAAGACTTGACTCTGGGTTCCATGGTGCACCCCAGACTCTGACAGGAGGAAGATTTTCATATACGTTTTACTAATTTTCTTTAATCTCTGATACTTCTATTATAGAGAAAGGGCAAATAACAATATTAAAATATTTCCTCTAATTAATCCCCTTTTAATGTGCATGAATTTCGTGCACTGGGCCACTAGAGAGTGTGTGTGTGTGTGTGTGTGTGTATATATATATATATATATATATATATATATATATATATGTATATATATATGTATATATATATGTATACATATGTATATATATGTATACATATATATATGGAGATGGGAAAGAGATGTTCAACTAAAAGAATTAGCAAAGTTTGAGGAAGGGTCAGGAGGACACATCTACATATATAAAACTTAAAGATGTTCCCACAGTCTCTTATATTTGGGAAGTGGCTGAAATGGCATCACTACCAGCAACACACAATGAGGAAGCTGGATTGAAGATATTATTCTTAGGAAAAGATGAGTACATCTTAGAATTTCAGAGGTGGGAGTTATCTTAAAATACAACTAGCCCAACTTCCTTCTCTAGAAATATCTTTAGTAACTTTGGAAGATAAAACTTGATGCATGCACTTGGAAATATATTCTGCAGTTGTTGGGTATAAGTTTCATGTATGTTAGTCGGGTCAAGATGGCTATGTTGTTCAACTCTTCTATTTTTTTTTTTTGTTTTGTTTGTTCTATCAGTTATGATGATGACTCAAAAGTCTCCTTTAATTTTGTTGAAAACAGAGAACTCGATATCTCCTCATCTGCAATAGATTTATTAGTCATTACAGCTTGGTAAGTTATCAATATTTCTAATTAATCTTGTTTAGGATTATGGAGGTTTTTGTTGTTGTTTTTTTATAGATAACCCACAATTCAGTTTTATTCAGAGCAAAAAAAAAGATACTTTTGATCATACTGGAAAAAACTCAGCGATAGGTTTGGAATCTGTACCCAAACTACACATGCAATGAGGACAATATTCTGCTAATACAATTGATTTGTTGCTGCATTTGTCTTCTGTTTGCCTAATATTAACAACTGTAAATAGGACAGGGCAACTAGTATTTGGAACAATCCTTACAGTGTCAGGCACAACTTTTCACTCTCTTCACATCACTGGTTCTCTTTGTGTACCTGGGCTTCCTCTTCTTCAGTAAAGTCATTTTTGAGATTGAAGCTCTTGTGAATCTCTTCAGGGGTTTTCCCCTTGATCATTTTGTCAACAGTCTTGTATGTCTAAATAGTTTGCAGCCAGATAAATTCAAATAGTGTTCCTTGGTCAACTTTGAGGAATTCTTGGTCCCAAACAGGAATATCATCTGTTCGCTTTTCTTTGTTCTCATTGTCCTCAGGAGAAGGGTGATCCTAGTGGTGGGTGCACCACTGAATGACCTTTTTTAATATTGCTGCATTAACATTTGGTAGAGGAACTGTGTCATCATCGCCTTCAGCATCCATTCCCAAATCTTCTAACATGGTCTTGATAGTCACAGATTGTTTGGCAATTTCAACATCAGCTTCAAATATCTCTCCATCAGAACTCTGCAACTTAATTGCAGGCATGATGCTCGGGCTCAAGGAGAACACAGGTTGGAGGCTGACGAGAGCAGGACAACATCAGCAGAATAAAAAGAAAAAAGTGGAGAACAAGGCCACTTACCGGGTTATGGAGGTTTTTACACTGTGGGGCAATGCACTGTATTCATGATGGCTGACAGGTGGGCTTTACTGAAGGGAAGAAAGCAATACCAAAAGAGGAAGTGTTCTAGGGGAACCCCAAGAGCCTTGCCTGGAAGGCACATTCTCAGGCGCACTCAGTTTGGGGAAAGAGTACTTGGGGAAGACGAAGATTGAGAAACTCATTTCCTAAAACTGCCTGTGCCTATGTGCTCCTTAGATAAAGTCTTTGTGATCCTCATACAACCTAGTTTGGAGTCCTTTAACAAGTTAAGAAATTAATTAGTTGTTTAAGTAATTAATATTTAAGAAATAAATCTGCTCCACACCTGAGCCATCCCTGGTCTACGTGAGGAAAGCAAGCAGAGTGCCTTCCCAAGAATAAAAAGTAGCCCTCAGCCACAGAGAAAAAGTGGGATGTTTGGTCCTAATTGCCCCCAAATCCTAGATGATTTATAGCATTCAAATAAAGATCAACAAACATGGGGGCCATTAGGAGATCATGAAATGTACACTCTTCTCTCTTCCTGTTAATTGAACTCAGACTAACTTCAATGTTCTGAAAGTTCCTCCCATTTTAAGTCTGGACGTAGAAAATGCAATAAAGATAGAAGGCACTCCCTAGCTGGTTTGACTTAGTGGATAGAGCATTGGCCTGTGGATTGAAGGGTCCCAGGTTGGATTCTGATCAAGGGCACATGCTTGGGTTGTGGGCTTGGTCCTCAGTGGGGGGCATGCAGGAGGCAGCCGATCAGTGGTTCTCTCTCGTCATTGATATTTCTTTCTCTCTCCCCTTCCTCTGTGAAATATATATATATATAGCAGTTACCTCTGGGCTACAGACTTTCCTGATGATTCATGGATAGCTGAGGTCTGAGGAAGTCACTGTCCCTATAATAACTGGAAGTATTTGAATCAAATCTCTGGACATTCACCATATCATATGCCAGGCATTATGCTCAGTTATTTATGTCCATTATCTCTTTTAATTTTTACAATAATCCTGTGTGGTAGGTGCTACTGTTGTTAAGTTTTTACAAGTAAGAAAAATATGAGATTATGAAAGGGGAAATAACCTGCCCAAGGTAACAGGTGAAAGCAACATTCAACCTCACGTTTAATCCTTTTAGTGTGCCTGTCTCTTTACCAGATCATAAGGTCACACCATTGCTGCCAAGGTCACTGACCAGTCTTTAGGGACCAAAATCCACAGATCCTTGAGAGGACAGAGTAGAGGTCTAATGGGAGATGGGAGGAAACAGAGAAAAACTGGCATAGTTTCACTCAGAATAGTCAATGAAGGCTAAAAAACTACACACCAATGAAGAGCCAAATCTATTCTTTTTAGTTGTTGCATGTCTTTCCCCAAATCACCTTTCCTAGAACAAATAAGAAGTTGAAGATCTCTCCAAATTTAGGTTCTTGAATCCTGCTGTGGTGGAAAGAGCCCTGAACACAGAGGAATGGGGACAGCTATTTTTTTTAACTTTCATTTTATTTTATTTTTTAAAAATTGATTTGAGAGAGAGAGAAAGTGGGGGGGGGAGAGAGAGAGAGAGAGAGAGAGAGAGAGAGAGAGAGAGAGAGCGCTCAATCTGTTATTCTACCCACTCATGCATTCACTGGTTGTCTTCTGCATGTGCCCCTACTCGGGGACTGACCTGCAACCTTGGTGCACCTGTGATGCATCTGGTCAATGCTCCAGCCAACAAAGTTACCCTGGGCTTCCTCAGGCCACCCACTTCACTTCTGTGAATTTCTGCTTCATCAGCAATTGATGAGGTTGGGACTAGAGTAGTGCTCTTCAAACCTTTTAGATTGACCCAGGGTGAGGCAACAGACACAACATACAACCTCTGATGTATTTTATTCTATTCATTTTGTTCACTCATTTTATTGGGGGGTGAGGAAACATCTACCTGATTACTACTTACTAAACTGATATTTTATTTCATAAATGGATGGCAAACTATGGTTTAAATAACTCTGGACTGGGGAATAAGCTGTTCTCAAAGAGTAGCTTAATAATCAAGTAATGTTCCTCAAATAAACTATGAATTAGGCACAGTCAACCTTTGACTCCTTCCCACCTTTCAAGGACTCATGTCCTGGCTTCCTCTAGCCCAGCGGTTCTCAACCTGTAGGTCGCAACCCCTTTGGGGGTCAAACGACCCTTTCACAGGGGTCGCCTAAATACATCCTGCATATCAGATATTTACATTACGATTCATAACAGTAGCAAAATTACAGTTATGAAACAGCAATAAAAATAATTTTATGGTTGGGGGTCACAACATAAGGAACTGTTTTAAAGGGCCAGAAGGTTGAGAACCACTGCTCTAGCCCCATTTAGTTCTGCAACTCCTGCTCCTATTTCCCTTACCTCAGCAGCCTTGTACTCATATGTAAAAGGTTATTTCTGAACAGGTACTTTTCCTTTCTTTAAGATAGCTCTGTCTCCTTAGAACCATCCTCCCAGCTTTAGCTCGAGCTTGCTTTAGGTTCTTGTTGGAGAGATATTTACACAGGTTACAGGCCCCGAAACTACTCACCTTTGACTTTTAGAGTCAGGTACTTGTAGTCCCAGGAGCTCCTATAGACGATCACACAGCGGTACTTCCCTGCATCACTCAACTGGACTCGAGGGAAGTGGAATAAGGCCTTCCCCATGGGCAGCTGCTCCTTCAGCAAAGTGGTGCTGTTTGAGGATGTATTGTTTCCCAACTTTTGCAAACTGGCTTGTATATATTCAACATCCAAGTCATCTTCAGAGTAAAAATCACATTCCAGGGTCACATTGCTGCCATGTTCCGCTGTGTAGAGTTCCTTAGGGATCTCCACTCTGAATAAAGCTAAACAGAAAACAAGATGTTCTCCCATTGTCTGCATTGACATTTCAGTTCTGTGCAGAGTGGAAGCCAAAGAAACTCAGGCCACCCTGCCTTTCTAGAGAATATTCATCATTATCTGGGCATTGCTTGGGCTCATTTCTGTCCCTTCCCTGTCCAGTTTGGGCAAAAGTGGAATTCTCTACACACTGTTCTGAGGTAGTTCTCTCCTGTCAACACTCCCCACCTGTACACCTGATGGCCCTCCTACCACCTATTATCCAGGCTCATCTTTTTTCATGTGAATCAAATTACATCATTCCCTGAAACAACGTGACTTACTTTTCACCAGTGATAATAATTACAACTATCACGTGTTGAGTTCTTATTATTAAACCTCTGCTAACTCATTTATCAAAATGCATTAATCATCTTCAATGAGCCAGGTTCAGGAATTTACACTACTTGATCTTCCCTCATAGCTATTTCTTCTTTTATTTTATTACACATGATAAAATAGGAAACAGGGAAGAGAAACGGGGCTTATGAGGAAGATTAGTTGCTGAGTCTGAGATATAACAAGAATTAGAGGGCTCTGGGTGCAGTTTACTTAACAAATGTATTTATCACACTATGCTTTCTTTTCATGAGAGGAACGCCTGTAACTTCCTGTGGAACTCCCCATAGCACACAGAAGAACTCCCCTGTTGACCGTCTGGGCCTTTGACAAAAATACACTTTTCTGCTTGCTTCCTCACTCTGTCTTGTACAGGGCATGTGTGTACCAGGGCTACAGGCATAAAGCATGCTACCTCTCAGACAGGTGATGTTTTTCAGCTACTGTTCACAAGAGAAAAGAGCAATTAGCAAACATAAATCATGTATATGAGTACCTCAGAATATCTAGGAAATTAATTGTTATTTGGGAAGACTTTTAGAGCATATTAATGAATTAGGCACAGCCAACCTTTGGCTCCTTTCCCACTTAGAATCCTTTAAAATTAAATTCCAATTCTTTTGTGAGGCTAGCATCAAATTTTTTTTATTTCCCTAATATGCAAAGAACATTGGGAACCACTGGTTAGATAAATAAAACACTTGCACTTGCAAACATCTTTTATCATCCTGTCATTTAAAGTGTTGTTCTCAGTTTCACCTGGGAGCTAGTTAGGAATGCAGAACATCAGGACCTGCCCTAGACCTACAGGAGCAGAACCCGCATCTTAGCATTAATGGTGTGATTCACATGCACGTTAACATTTGAGAAGCTGAGCTAAAACTCTGGTCTGCATTGGGACTTTTAATGGGAAGTAGAGTAATATTTAATATTTATTAAACACAATGAGCCAGACACTGGGCTACCTTTACATCATCATCTCATTTGATGTTTCCTAAATCCTGCAAGGTAGAAGTTACTACCCCCATTTTACAGTTGGGAAACTGAGGCTTAAAGAAGTGATACACTAGACTGAGGTCATGGAGTTGGAATTCAAATTTATAACTCTGTAACTTGAAAACCTATACCCCTAACAACTTTACAGATTTGACTATACATCCACTGGCATGTATATACTCCATCCGTGAATGAGACAGAAATTTTTTCATCTTTGTACTAAGGAAAATACATTTGTTTTCTATTTTATATGCCTCATGGTTATTAAATTAAGCTTCAGGCTAGCATTGCACTCCTGAAGTCATCAGACAAAGGAGAAAGTTGGAAAATTTTCATGACTACAAAATTAAGCAAACTAACAGGTTTTTGCCATTATTTGGGGCTCTTGACCAAGTAAAGGGTAATGGACTTGGCCGGGGCAAGAAAAATTCATACGTGCAGGTTCTTTAGGCAAATTAAAGCAGTTGCCTTGACTAATGCCAAAGCCTTTGAAAAAAATTTATATAATATACACATAATTTAATAATATATTGACCCACTGCATCTACATTTTAACAAAAGATAAAAATCTATATAATCCAGTTCAACATGCATACAATTAGGGTGCACTTATAGTGTTGGAGTCTTTTTGAAAGTTCTTGGGGTAACTTTACATTTTATTTGCAATCAAGAATCAATGGGAGCCAGCACCTGTCACATCGCCAGTAAACACAAAATAAATCATTTGCATTGCCTCTCAAAATAGCTTCCTGTTTGAGCTAATTTTATACTTTTTTTTTCTATTTGACAACAGAACTGTAGACTTGTTCCTACTTCCTACCTAGTGTGCTTATAAGTTGGGGGGCAGCTTTAGAAAAGCCACAGTTTTCAGAAAACTCTAGTTTCTGGTTCAAGATAGAAGCCTGCTGTGGGCAGCAGACTCATGCACTCCTCTGTACAGGAACTCTGCAATGGAGACAGCTTAGAAATCCATCCTCCAACCCAATCCTTCTTTATTGTATGCCTCAGGGGTCAAAAGAAGTAGTTTTGGAGAATGAAGATAGAATAAGTGGAGTGACCCAGGGTGTAGGCCCTGCCCCAGAGTGACATCAAGCATCACCATGGTCATGTGCCCCCTGGTTTTATCTATCTTTGGAAGATGAAGAAAAAAACATCAATGAAAAGAGTAAAATTTAGGTTACTTTTTCCTCCAAGTCATGACAAAAGACAAATGTAAATATCTTCTTTAAATGTATTACAAGCTGAGTTACAAGATATTGTTAGGTTTTAAAAATAAAACTATAAGAAACTAGAAACCCAGTCGGTGTGGTTCATTGGTTGGGCATCAACCAGAAACTAGGATGACATGGTTCAATTCCTTATTAGGGCACATGCCTGGGTTTCAGGCTTAATTCCCAGTGTGGGGCTTGCAGGAGGCAGCTCATCAAGAATGATGAAACAGCCCTGGCCGGTTTGGCTCAGTGGATAGAGTGTTGGCCTTTGGACTGAAGGTTCCCGGGTTCGATTACAGTCAAGGGCATGTGCCTTGGTTGCGGGCACATCCCCAGTGGGGGGTGTGCAGGGGGAGCTGATCGATGTTTCTCTCTCATCAATGTTTCTGACTCTATTCCTCTCCCTCCCTCTCTGTAAAAAATAAATAAAAATATAAAAAGAATGATGAAATATCTCATCATTGATGTTTCTCTCTCTCTCTCCCCCTTTCCTCTCTGAAATAAATGAAAACATATTTAAACAAAACAAAACAAAGAAACCTTAACAATAAGAAGATAAACAATCCAATTAAAATTGGTCAAATAATTTGAATACACACCTCACCAAACAAGATATATGAACGGCCATAGGCATGTGAAAATATGCTTATCATCACTAAGTATTAGGGAAATGCAAATTCAAAACAAATGAGATATTTCCACACACATTTTAGACTGACTTAAAAAAAGGAAACAACAGCTTTAACTGGTTTGGCTCAGTGGATAGAGCATCAACCTGTGGACTGAAGGGTCCCAGATTTGATTCTAGTCAAGGGCATGTACCTTGGTTGCAGGCACATCCCCAGTAGGGAGTGTGCAGGAGGCAGCTGATCGATGTTACTAATTCTCTATCCCTCTGCCTTTCTCTTGTAAAAAATCAATAAAATATATTTTTTAAGAAAAGAAAGAAAACGACAATGTCAATACCAAGTGTTGACCAGGATGTGGAACAATTGGAACTCTCATACTTTGCTGGTGGGAATGCAAAAATGATATAGGCACTATGGAAATGTTTGATGGTTTCTATAAAGTAAATACATACTTAGCATATGACCTAGCAATCCCACTCCCAGGTTTTTATTTACCAAGTGAAACGAAAACCTACCTTTCATGTTCCCATAAACACTTATATACAAATGTTTATAGCAACTTTACTTACGTTCCCAAAAATAGGAAACCCAAACGTCCCTCAACTGGAGAATGAATAAACAAAATGTGGTACATACATACAGTTGAAGACACTCAACAATAAAAAGGAATGAACTATTGATACATACAACAATACAGATGAATCTCAAATGCATTATGCTAAGTGAAGGAAGCTCAACAAAAACAGTATTTAATGAATGGTCCCATTTATATGACATTCTGGAAAAGTTAAAACTATAGGTCAGAGAAGAGTGAGTGTCTCAGCTTAAGAGTTGGGGGAGGCCCAGTCAGTGTGGCTGAGTGGTTGAATGTCAACCTATAAACCAGGAGGTCATGGTTCTCTTCCTGGTCAGTGCACATGCCTGGGTTGAGAGCTTGATCCCCAGTAGGAGGCATGCAGGAGGCGAGATCAATTATTCTCTCTCATCAATTATATGTCTTCCTCTCTCTCCCTTCCTCTCTGAAATCAATAAAAATATATTTTAAAAAAGTGTTAGGGGGGATTTTTGTTTGTTTGTTTGAAAAGTGACAGAACTGTTCTAAATCTTGATTGTTGTGGTGGGTTTGACTATTCATTTGTCAAAACTCATAGATGTTTTTATAAAAAGTAAATTTTACTATATATCAATTTAAAAATAATTATTTTAAAAATATAATGAAAATGTTTTCCACTAATTTTTATTTCAAACTTTAAACTGTTTTATGGATAATACAGTAGAACATCCTCAGAGCATACAACTAAGAAAAGTGTTCATGATTAATGGTTTACTTGAGTTATACTGAGAATCAATTTTCATTACAACACTTAGGAGACACACATTTCTTTCAAGCATGAATCCAGAAAAAATAATGAAAACAACTGTAATGTCCATCAATAGTGGACTGTTTAAATAAATAACAACATGTCCAATAAAACATATAGAGCCCCTTAAAAATGAGGAATGTCTATATTTGCTGATATGGAAACTATAAAAAGCATAATTTGCCAATTGCTTACTAAAATTTCTTTGAATGATTTTTAGTAACTTATTTTAAGGAGAAATAAAGAGGACAGATAGGATGGCACCCCAGGAGTGTTCTGGGAGGAGGTCATGTTGAGGTGGGGCAGGTGAAGAGTTTCTGGGAAGCTGGCACAGTTCTATTTCTAAGCTGGATGGTTGCATCAGTGTTTACATTTGTTTATGTGGTTTTTTGTATGTGTGGAATAAAGCTTTAAATGCAAAAATAATTTAAGATATTAAATTCAGTAAAACAAATATATACTTACCAGTGCTTACTAAAACCCAAGAATTAGAATATTACTAATGCCATATATCCTAATGCCTCCACCAAAGGTATTCACTATTTTAAATATTGTGTTTATTATTCTCTTGCTTATTTTTTAGTTTTATCTTATATATATGTATGCCTAAGCAATATTTTGTTTATAAAAAGGACACTGTGATGATGTTATCTTCTGTTTTCCTTGTTTTGCCTCAACATTAAGCTGCTAAAATTCTTAGATGTAGTTGCATGTTTTTGTAATTAATTTACCTGTATGCCACATAATACTCCATTCTGCTAATATATTGTAATGTATGCATTCTCTGGTTGATGGGCATTAGGTGTTTTTTTAATGACTAACAATACTGTTGTAAGTATTATTTTTAAAGTTTCGAAGTAGAAATTTAAACAGACAGGGTAATACAAAATTATATTGACCCAATTCATATGTCTATTTTTCCCCCCATTTCAGTGAGCATGCAGGTCTAGGAATGCACAGGGCAATGAGGACAGTGAGGTCATCTGTCAGACCTCCTTGATAGCTAGGGCTCTCTGGGCACTGAATGCCATGGCCTGGCTGCTCTCATGTGCTTTTAAAGGATTCTTATATTTTAATAATTATATTTTAATTATACAACTAATCCTCCTGTAGATTTATTTTATTATACAAGTAAATGCAAACAATAACAGCAACCTGGTAAACATACTAAATAAAATTTCCCTTTTCACCCTCATGCCATCTGCTCGCCAGAAGTAATCTAATCAGTCCTGTGTGTGTGTGTGTGTGTGTGTGTATGTATGTGTTCCCTTTCTTTCTCAGGTAGCCTCTATGAGAAACTCTTTAATTAAGGGAGACATGAAATGTTAAAATTTAAAACAAAAACCAAAACCTGAGTAGTAAGCATTCTAATTTAGGCAGGCATTTAACGTTTGATTGAACTAATATTATCTGCATAAATATATAGTGGAAAGCAGAGAAGAATTCCAAGTTGGTACAAAAAGCAAGATACAATATGTGTATAACTTTTCTTGGTTAATTCATAAACATAATTCAACATACATATTTTTTGGTTTTGTGAATGTCCAGAATAAATGTTTAATATGTGCCCATAATCACACTTAATTCCAAAAAACCAATCCAGAGTGGGTGGGTTAGGGATTGTCTGCCACACTTGCTCACCATCACTGTAGCCTAGTAAGGTAGAAAGAACAGTAGCTTTGTAGGAAGCTTGCCCATGCCACCTAATTACTATGTAATGTTTGGTAAATTAAATAACTTTTCTGAGTCCCACTTTCTTCATCTACCAAGTGGTTATAGTGAAGATTAAATAAGATATGCAAATTTCCTAGCACAGTTATTTGGCATTTAATGTCCTCAGTAAATATACATTCTCTTCCCTATGCCCTATTAGTATCCCTAATAGTTAGAACCTACTTTCATTTCCTTGTGCTACTTACCTTAGAAAGAAAGGTACGACCGCGGAAGAAAGATTCAGTAAGGGATACAAAATGGTACCACTTGTTATCCAACTCACTCTTTTCTTAAGAGAAAACATAAACAACAACAACAAAACAAAAACACACACAAAAAAGGTCTCAATATTTCTAAGCTGCAAACCTGCAGGAGTTGCACAATTCCCAAGGTTTCCCCTGGAGTGCCCAGTCCTGTCAGGGGTTGGGGAACAGCGGCTTTAGAAACTTCTTTTGACTTTTGGTTATCTTATCAGTTTACTAGAGGCCCATGGGGTCCCTCAGCCTGGCCTGCAGGATTGGGCCAAAACCGGCTCTCCAACATCCCCAAAGGGTCCTGAATTGCAAGAGGGTGAGGCTAGACTGAGGGGCCCCACCAGTGCTGGCCAGCAGGGAGGGACACGGGAGGTTGGCCAACTGAGGAGGAACTGCAGGACGATTCCAGGGCATGTTTGGCCAGTTTCGCTCAGTCCTGATCAGCCAGACCCCAGCAGCAAGCTCACTTATTGGTCAGGGTGTCTGCCCCCTGGTGGTCAGTGCACATCATAGTGAGTGGTAGAGTGGCCTTAGCATATCTAATCTAATCTAATAAAAGAGTAATATGCAAATTGACCCCCACTACACCTAAACCATGCCCACCAGCCAATCAGAGCAGTCATATGCAAATTAACCCAGCCAAGATGGCAGCCGGTAGCCACGGAGCTAGAGCAAACAGGAGGCTTCCGTTGCACCAACGATGGAGGAAACTGCCTGCTTAGGCCGGCTGTGGTCTTCTGCTCAAGGCAACAAAGTTTCAATTATAGAAAATAAATAAACCCCAGAAACCTGATTCCAGCCAGCCTCGCTGGGAGGCTGGGTTAATGGGAGCTGTGGCCAGCCTGCAAAGAGTCATTAGCCCCTCACCCAGCTTGACCAGGCACCCCAGCAGGACCCCACCCTGAAGGGGATGTGGCCAGCCTGCAAACAGCCATCAGTCCCTCTCCCATGCTGGCCAGTCACCCCAGCGGGAATCCCACCCTGATCTGGGACACCCTTCAAGGCAAACCAGCCAGTCCCCACCCATGCACCAGGCCTCTATCCTATATAATCCTATATAATAAAAGGGTAATATGCAAATTGACCCTAACAGCAGAATGACTGGGAATGACTGGTCACTATGACACACACTCACCACCAGGGAGCAGATGCTCAATGCAGGAGCTGCTCCTGGTGGCCAGGGCACTCCCACAGGGGGAGCTCTGCTCAGCCACAAGCCAGAAAGCTGCCAGTACAGTGGTGGTTGTGGGAGCCTCTCCTGCCTCCTCAGCAGCACTAAGGATGTCCGACTGCAGCTTCGGCCTGCTCCCCGCTGGCAAGTGGACATCCCCTGAGGGCTCTCGGGCTGCCAGAGGGATGTCTGACTGTCATCTTAGGCCTGATCGCCTGCAGAGCAGGCCTAAGCCAGCAGGTGGACATCCCTCGAGGGGTCCCAGACTGGGAGAGGGCACAGGCCGGGCAGAGGGACCCCCCTTCTCCCCTGAGTGCATCAATTTTTGTGCAGTGGGTCTCTAGTCCTATATAATAAAGAGGTAATATGCACATTGACTGTCACAACCTCACACAAGATGGCTGCCACAAGATGGTCGGCAGGGGAAGGCAGTTAGGAGTGAACAGGACAGCAGGGGAGGGCAGCTGGGGGGGGACCAGGCCACAGGGGAGAAAGGGCAGTTGGGGAGGACCAGGTTGGCAGAGGAGGACAGTTGGGGGGCACCAGACTGATAGGGCAGGGCAGTTGGGGGTGACCAGGCCTGCAGGGAAGGGAGGGCAGTTGGGGGGGGGGGCCCAGGCTATCAGGGGAGGGCAGTTGGGGGTGATCAGGCTGGCAAGGAAGCAGTTAGGCATTGATCAGGCTGGCAGAGGAGTGGTTAGGGGGCAATCAGGCTGACAGGCAGAGGTGGTTAGGGGCAATTAGGCAGGCAGGCAGGGAGCGGTTGGGAGCTAGCAGTCCTGGATTGTGAGGGGGGATGTCCGACTGCCAGTTTAGGCCCCAAAGGGATCGGGCCCAAACTGGCAGTTGGACATCCCCTGAGGGCTCCCAGATTGGAGAGGATGCAGACTGGGCTGAGGGATACCCTCCCCCCCAGTGTACAAATTTTGTTCACTGAGCCTCTAATCATTAGCATATTACGCTTTGGTTGGTTGAATGGATGACCGGACACTTAGCATATTAGGCTTTTATTATATAGGTTGGAAATTTAAAGTTTTATGGTAGCAAGGAGGCAACTTTACCTTTCGCATGTCTCTAAAATCTGAGGGTGCCTTAGGAAGGAAATAGGAAGTGTTTCTTTAGCTGGCACTATTGGTCAGGGGTGGAGTAAGCAGCATATAGGGGTGTTCTTCAAGGATGGCCCCTACCAGACCAGGCTTTCCGGCCCAAGGGAAGAGGAACATGACTAGGTAAAGAGCACTTTGGGATCACTTGGAAGGTAGGGGAAAGCTCTTCAAAAGATTATCAGTGCCAAAGAAGCCATTCTTTCTCAATCAAAGGCAGAATGTTGGACTTCCCAAGGATTGGAGCTGTTATCATTGAGGGCCTAATTCCCTGAGCCCACTTCTGTCTTCCTCTCTTACCTCCTGGTGTTCACCCAAAATAACACACTCATGATCCTTACTGCACACACGAAGAGTCTTGACTTTCCTAGGAGAGCTATAAACTCTGAAACTGCTTTTTGTCTTCAACCATGAAAAGTCTTTAGATGGGGAAAAAAAAAAACCTGCTGGTAGAACCCCTTTCTTCAATATCCAAAGGCATCACATTAAGGTTCATTATTTATTTAAATGTTAAGAAAACTCTGATTTTCCAATTCAAGTAATCCCCAATTAGCATCAGAATGAACAATGATTGCTACTGTTGCTTTTTAAAAGAGGAACTGAAATAAATATTCAACAATCAGCAGAATGTCTACAAGAGACTCTTTAGAGTAACAGAGTCCTTTAGGTGTCCCCCTCACCTTTGTCTCCTCACTCTACCTGTCAGAAGAGAAGTGGACAGCTGTCTGGCACCTCACCTTTCAGGACAAACAATCCCCTCCTATATCAGTTCCGAGGTGCATGGTCTAAGAGGTTCTGTCTTTTTGTCACCACCTTCACTGGAGAATGGGACTAGATGAACCAATATTCTCAGTCCCTGTTTTTGACAGACAGGAACATGGGCATATACAAGCCACCATCCTTTTGCTGTGCTTGAAACAGCCAGTAATCACTCTTTCCTTCAATGAAAGCCTTTAGCCTGAGGACCACATTGTCATGGTTGGCTTCAGCTAAGGGCCATCACCTTCTCCTCTTTCTCAGGCCCCTCCCTTTGTCCGTCTTACCTCTTGTCTGATGAAGCTGTACTTCCAGGCTCAAAATTAGCAGGAGGAGAAACATGTTCTCTACCGGATCTGAAACAGACAATTGAAAGTCTCAGGCCCTTCTGAAGTTTTGCTTTCTGTAGTTTTGCTGGTCTCATGACTTGATGATTTGTTCACTCCTGAAAACAAGGAAATGACTTGTAAACAAATGGTTTTTTTAAATATTTTTATTGATTTTAGGGAGAGAGGAGGAAGAGAGAGAAAAAGATCAATGTGAGAGGAAAACATGGACTGGCTGCCTCCTGCAAGCCCTCCACCACAGGGGATTGAGCTGCAACCCAGCACATGCCCCAACCAGGAATCCAACCAAAAACCTCTGGGTTCACTGGATGATGTTCAACCAACTGAGCCACATGGGCCAGGACTCATAAACAAATCTTTAAGTGGGCCATGGCAGAGTGAAGTTGGGAAGGGAAGTTATGGGTCTCGGAGAGCGGGAAGAGAGGGTAAGAGGAAGCGAGGGCCTCTTTATCAATTCAAATTAGAAGCTCTTTCTCCTTTTCTAACAGACTTTTCTGAATATGAAGCGGTCCTCCAACTTACCCACACTGGTGGTTATCTCTGTCTCTCCTACAGAGCCTTCCATAGTTTCAGGAGTAGGCCCTTGAAAACCACATCTTGCTTGTCAAATAAATAACCCAGCTGGGGCCAGAACTCTGGGTGTCAGGCACTCTGTTTAGTGCTCAGGAGCACAGAACTAGATTCTCAATAAATATTTGACAGCTGACTAAGCAGGTGAAACAGTCAAGCTCTTTTGAGTGCTGTAAATGATTTTGTCCATCGCTTGGGTGACCTGTTATTAAGAGATTTAGACAGGGAGAGCAGAGAACTGGCTCTGTTGTGTTCCAACCTTTGATCTGTTTCACCTCTTATGCTTCTACCTTTGCTCAAGTTTTTTTCCCCATCCAAGGAGTTTTCATGGTTGAAGGCAAAAAGGGACAGGATACATGACTGTCAGCTAGTTTAGCCTCCAGAGACTGTCAACATTGTATTAGCCATAGAACCATTCCTTCAGGAGAAATAAGTTAGAGCCATACAGGTAAATCAGGTTAGAAGCAGAGCTGCTCTGAGTACAATGGAGAAGGCCAGTGGAGGATTTGGATCAGAATGACATGATCTCATTTACACTTTTAAAAGAGGGCTCAGCTTTGGTGTAGACCAAGCATGTCAAACTCAAAGGCTAACATGGGCCAAATAAACAAGGTTTAAGTTCACGTGGGCCACAAAATAACAAAGCTTCAATTTTCATAGACGCAGGTTTATTTTGATAGAGACATGGTGACTACTAAAAGCGCTAAAATAAATGAGTAATTGTTAACATAAAATAATAGAACATTTTAATAAAAATTAAAAATTTTTTCTTGAACATTAACTTACCAGACACTGAATAACTGCATAAATTAA
Source organism: Murina feae (assembly GCA_004026665.1). NCBI lineage: Eukaryota > Metazoa > Chordata > Mammalia > Chiroptera > Vespertilionidae > Murina > Murina feae. The sequence goes on along the minus strand of PVJC01006653.1, from coordinate 11,884 downwards.
TAAGCATAATGTAAACAAACCTATTTTTTTTTTTTGTTCTCTGAAAGCGAAATATTTCCTGTTGCGCACACCAAACAAGTCAGTCTAAGACTAATGACATGACAAGTGGCTGCTAAAATATTCGCTGCTAATATTAGTGGAGAGAAATGGTGCATGGGCACCTAAGGGAAATGAATGCAACATGACTATTGTAATCAGTCATTAGTGAACGTTGTAGTTCATTATTAATAATTATGTATAACAGGATATTGTAAAAATTAAGTTATGAAATTTTTATTAAAACATTTCTTACATACCATTATATTGGCTGGGCTGCAAAAATATTCCTTGTGGGCCACATGTGGCCTGTCGCCCATGAGTCTGACATGCTTGGTGTAGATAACAGACTGTTGTTGAGCAGGAGACTGGGCAGGGTTATCAGTGAGGAATATTTTTGCAGAAGTGGTGATAGTTTAGATTAGGGTTGTGGGGCCAGTGGAGGTGAGAAGTGGTTCTTGTTGAAAGTTTAATATATATACATATATTTAATTTGTCCTTTAAATTTATTAAAAATTTTTCAACATCTTTATTGAAGTAGAATTAATATATAATAGAGATTTATATGTGTAAGTGTGTTTGTATGTTTGTGTCTGCATATCTATAATAATAAAAGCATAATATGCTAATTATTGGGGCTGTGAGGGAAGCACGGGTCCCAGGTGCCTGAGGGAAGCTGGTACGGGAAGCTGGTACTGGCAGCCGCAGGAAGGAAGGCCTACTCTTGCATGAATTTCATGCGTTGGGCCTCTAGTATATATTTATATATATACACACACACATACATATACATATATATGCATATGTATATGTGTGTGTATATATATATATATATATATATATATATATATATATGTAAAACAGATGATTCAGTGGTACAATTCAGTGGTTTTTAGTATATTCACAGAATTTTGCAACCTATACCACTATCTAATTTTAGATTATTTTCATCATCCCAAAAAAGAAACCCATACCCATTAGAAAAACTCCCCAATTCCCCCTTCTCTTTCCCTCCAGTCCTTAGCAACGACTAACATACTTTCTGTCTCTACAAATTTGCTTATTCTGAATATTTCATATAAATGTAATCATATAATATGTGGCTTTTTATGTCTAGCTTCTTTTACTAGGCATATTTTCAAGATTCACTTATGTTGTAGCACATATCAGTACTTCATTCCTTTTTATATCTGAATAAACTTCCATTGTATGACTATACCAACACATCTTGTTTATCCATTCATCAGTTGATGGACATTTGGGTCATTTCCACTTGTTGGCTATTCTGAATAATTCTATGAATATTTATATATAAGTTTTAGTGTAGACATGTTTTCAGTTCTCTTGTGTATGTGTATATGTATATGTAGGAGTTGCTTGGTTAAATGGTAACTCTATGTTTAACTTTTTGAGAAATTGCCAAGTTGTTTATCAAATACATGGTTAACAAATATTTTCTCCCAGTCTGCAGAATATCTTTCAGCTTCTTGATAGGTTCTCTGAAGCACAAATGCTCTAATTTAATTTAAAGCACAATTAATTTTGATGAAATTGATTTATTTTGTCTTTTATTGCTTGTGCGTTACATGTCATATATAAGAAATCACTGCCTAATCCAAGGTAAAAAAAAAAGAAAAAAAAAGATTGACATCTATGTTTTCTCCTGAGAATTTTATCGCTTTTCTTCTTATATTTAGGTCTTTGATGCATTTTGAATTTTTGTATGAAGCAAGGCTCCAGATTCGTTCTTTTATATGTGGATATCCAATTGACCTGCACAATTTTGTTTAAAAGATTATTCTTTCTCCATTGATTGTCTTGGCACCCTAACCAAAATCCAATGAACTATGGAAGTATGGGTTTATTTCTGGACTCTCAAGTCTACTCCATTGAGCTATGTCTATTTTATGTCAGTACCAGAGACTTGATTACAGTAGTTCTGTGGTAGGTTTTGAGATCAGGAAATGTGAGCCCACCAACTTTGCTCTTTTTCAAGATTTTGCAGATGTTTGTGTGTGTGTGTGTGTGTGTGTGTGTGGTTGGGGGTGGGATGGCTATTCTGGCTCTCTTGCATTTCCATGTGAATTTTAAAATCTGCTTATTCACACACATCTGAAATTTTGATAGGAACTGCACTGTATCTGTATGTTTATTAGAAAATATAGCCACCTAATAATATTGTCTTCCAATTCATGGACAACATACAATGTCTTTCCATTTGTTGTCTATACTTTCAAAGAAACCTGATGGGAATTTGACAAAAATAGAAAAATCTAGTAAAATTTCTAGGTTTAGGGCTTGAGTCACTAACTGAGGGCAAATGCAGGTGCTATTTATTAAAATGGAGACGACAGAGAGAAGCAGATTAGGGAGCAGAAATCAAGATTAGAATATGTTTGGAATATGTTTGAAATATGATTGGTTTGAGATGTCTCTTAGACATCCAAATGAAGATGTTTAGTAGGCAGTTGGTAAAAGGTGGTCTAGAGTTTGGGGGTAGAGATATAAATTTGGGAGTCATGAAAATATAAGTGTTACTTAAAGCCATGAGGATGCATGACTTCACCTAAAGAGAGATAGGAAGAAGAGAGTGTCTGAGGACTGAGACGTGGGGCATTCCAACATTTATCGATCCTTGAGAGGGAGCTACTACACAATAGGGTTGAAAGTAGAAGTAAAAAGATAAATTAGCAATATCTTTTCCTTTCTGTATTCTAATGCTTTGACATCTGGGGCCTTGATGACTCTGGAGGGACTGCCCATCCTAGAATTAACCAATTTCTCACAAAGAAGTTCATCTTTCAAATGCACACCAACCGATCCAGAACCTATACCTCCAATCACCTTTATTTTATTTTACTTGGTTCCCACACATTGTGCCACTACTTATCCGCCCTGATCACTCCAGGGCCAGGTATCAGAGGACAAGAGACAGATCCTATGCCTCAGAGCCTACTGAAATTATTCAAATTAGCCAATTCTAAAACTGCCTATCCCACCTTGCCCATTCCTTCCTATGAAAACCGCAATAAAGTCTCCTGCCCACATTTCTCCTTCTCCTTCTGCCCCCATATGACCCTGATGTTTCCCTGAGTAGCCCACTGTGGTATAACATGTTCCTTTCTCTTAGGAAAGAGGATATAATTTTTTTTCAATGACAGCCATTTCCTGATTTGCTGGCCTCACCATAGCTAAATAAAAATAAAACTTAGAATTTAAAATATCGTGCTACAAGGAGGGACCCCCAAACTCCAGAGTTGGGTTTAATAGTGTGGAGGTCACAGGTGGCCTGATCTGTGTGGTGCTGGTGAATCTGGTGTTGATGAAAGTGTGTGTGGATTCAAAAGAAAATAGCAGCTAAACATATGGAGACAACAGGAAAGAGTGATGAAGCAGTAGTTAGAAGAGAATATAATGTGAGGTCCGCAGTAGACTGTATCCTTGCTTTTATTTTAGGGAAGGAGATAGTACAGCAGGGACAGAAACACAATCACAATTTCCATAGGGAATGCTCAAGGCACACCTTAGCTAGACCTGAAGGTCACTTTCCTTATTGAAAATGCAAATATACCCACAAAACATATCATCTTAAGCTGTACCTGCAGGCCTGGGAATTGTCCAGCATTCTTACTTCTAGAGAACAAAGGGATAACACATAACATGTAGTTCTGGCAACAGAAAGGACTCCTGGCTCAGCCACCACTGGGCTTAACTTCCCCCTATTCCATGCCCATCCAAGGGGGCTTTCCTTGCACACTGCCTGCTTGAGCTACTGCTAACTGAGAGCTGGACACTGTTGTAAAGGTGCTTTCCAGCCAGCAGCCTTCTCTCTTCTAGAGATAATATGCCCTACATAATAGTTAAGAGTTCTGGTTCTCAAGTCAGGCACATCTGAGTTCAAATCTTGGTTCTAGATATTATTAGCCTCTAAGACCTTGGGCAGTTTATAAAAACTCTTTGTGACCCATTTTCCTGTAATGCCAGTAAACACCCACTTCAAGTCAGAATCTTGGGTGTCCTCTTAAACCTACTTATTTCTCATCTTACACCTTCCCACTGCTATTGTCTTAATCCAGTCCTCGTCATTTCTCCTTATACCATAGCACGGCCTCCTCACTGTAATTTTGACCTTCCAGTTTTGCGGCTCTCTGCTCCATCTTCTACTTTGTAAGGTGGCAGAAACAAACCTTGGCATCCTCCTCCACTCCTTTCTTCTCTCACTTGCATCCAATTCATTAACCAATCTTATACCAGTAGACCCTTCCTTCAAATGTATCTAGAATCTCACTGTTTCCATATCAACCTGAATCAATATTATCTCTTCTGGTGATTACTGCAATAGTCAGACAGCTGGACTCTATGACTCTGACCTTGCCTTCCCACAGATGATTCTTAACAAAGCAGCCAGAAAAATTGTTTAAAAAATATAAATCAGGTGACTCAAAACTTTTTATGGCTCAATATTTCACTGAGAGTAAAATCCTAAATCCTTCCAAAAGCCCAGATAAGGGGACTGTTTCGAGCCTCCTGCTTCAGAGGATCCCACTGTGGCCATGCCTCTCCCTGCAGTGTGAGGTGTCTGCAGGGCTGAGAGGAGTCATCTTGAGCCGCTCCCCATCAAAATCTGGGTCCTTGAGATGCTGGAATTTCATGCCCAATGCTCCAAGCCCATGTCTAGGCCTATGCAGTGTCTTCCCCAGATCCATCCCTCCAAGGATGAACCTTTCTCCCAGTGTGCATATCCCCATACACCAGGCACTTTGCTTTTTCTGCTTGAGACTCCCTTCTGTAAAACTGCCAGAGCACCAGCCCTCTGGCATTCCCAATTCTCTTTATCGGTCTCTCTTTTCCAAAGCATTCATTATCATCATATTATACCATATAATAAACTTGTTTATTATATTATAGCCTACCATCTTTCGTAAGAATATGATTGCTGAAATCAAGGATCTTTGTTTGTTTTGCTTTCTGCTATGCCTTCAGCCCCTAGAACAGTGATTCTTAACCTTCTGGCCCTTTAAATACTGTTCTTCATGTTGTAACCCAACCATAAAATTATTTTCATTGCTCCTTTATAACTGTAATGTTGCTACTGTTATGGATCGTAATATAAATATCTGATATGCAGGATGGTCTTAGGCAACCCCTGTGAAAGGGTCCTTCGACCACCAAAGGGGTCATGACCCACAGGTTGAGAACCACTGACCCAGAACATTGTGTAACAATAAGTAATTCTGTCAATTTTTGTTGAATACATTACCCTTTTACCTAGCAGGCAGAGCAATCTCCTGAATCCTGAACGATGACCCTGACCATGTCTCTCCTACTTAAAAGACTTCAATAGCTCCCATTATTTACAAGGTGCCATTCTCTGTAGTGTGGCCTGCAAAACCTTCCCTGACCTGGCCCCTCCTGCCTGAGCCACAGAAAAATGCATGCACTTTCAATGACCAGGACCTCACAGGTGCTTTGAGAATTCTAATTTCTCATGTCTGATCTCATCTTATTTTTTTCTAATCTTATTTTCCCTCTATTTCAGTTTCTTCAGGTACTTAAAAATAGTATTGTAGTCCTAGCCAGTTTGCTCAGTGGATAAAGTGTTGAGCTGCGGACCAAAGGGTCCCAGGTTCGATTTCAGTCAAGGGCACATACCTGGGTTGCAGGCTCCTCCTGGGCCCAGGGCCTTGGTTGGGGCGTGAGCAGGAGGCAACCAATGGATGTGTTTTCCTCACATCGATATGTCCTCTGTCTTTCCCTTTCTTTAAAAATCAATGGAAAAATATCCTTGGGTGAGGATTAAAAAAGAAAAAAGTAGTATTGCATCTTAAGTAACTCCTTAAATAGCCTTACATTCTTATGCATTTAACACAGTGAATAAGCCTCTCTTACATGTCTTAAGCTGTTCCTTCTGCCTCTATTGTATCTACTACTCACCTCTAGTGTTAACACTAGTGTAAATCATTTCTGGTATGTTAAATGGGTGCACTTCGGTTTCCCTCCTAGAACAAGAACTCTTTGTACTTTATTAGGTCCTTAGTACTCTTTGCTAAACCTCTGATAAGTTAGGTACTTTGTTACTAGTAACACAAAACAATGTGAGGATTTCTATAAAAATTGTTGCCTAAATTCTTGCAGAACCAGTGGCCAGAAATGTTCCGCCAGCTGTATTCTCATCTAGAGAGGTTTGACCTAGAGAAGAACCTTGATAAGACAATTGACATGACTGCTAACAGAACAATTGATAAGTGATCAGCCACATAGGAAAGAAAGAGAAGCAAAAAGTTGACAATAGTTTTGAGGTCAAATTATCAAGACAATATTGATACCATTGGGAGAAAAAAAAGAGATATAAGATCAAGAAAGAGGTGATTCTGCCCTGCCAACATGGCTCAATAGTTGAGCATCAACCTATGAACCAGGAGGTCATAGTTCCATTCCCAGTCAGGGCACATGCTCAATCCTCAGTGTGGGGTGTGCAGGAGGCAGCCTATCGATGATTCACTCTCATGGTTGATGTTTCTCTCCCTCCCTCTCTTTCTCTCTGTCTCTCTTCTTCTCTGAAATAAATAAAAATATACTTAAAAAAGAAAAAAGAAAAAGAAAAGTTGAATTTTAGAGAAATGATAAGTTAGAGTCATGAAGTAATGCAAGGCATTCAAGAAAAATGTAAGTGTAGAGTTTTTGACATAACTGAGGGCTAGAGATAAACATAAAGAAGTTATTTCAAGTATGCAGATGTTAGTTGACTTTGGGGATTGAACCAACTCTCTGTGGGGGAGAATATAGAAGGTATGACTTGGAAAAAAAGGTCTGAACTCTGAGGAATGCCCCCAAATTTGGAGAATAGAAGTACGAGACCAGAGAAGGTGTTAGCATCATCTTCTCAAATCAACCCCAATTGCCGCCTGTATAATTATACACATAACCCACACCTGGTGATTCACCTGCCATTTCATCAAGTCAATTCATTTAACAAGTCAACAGGTACCCTATGATCACCTATTGTGCAAGGCACTTGGGATTCAGAGAACCTAAAGCTCTAATTTAATGGAAAGGCTCATAGACAGCAGGAAGAAGAAACCTTGAAGCAGCAGACAAGGAAGATCCTGCTGTCAGTGAGAGGTTAGGTAATGAAGGTGAATAAGCCAGGTATGTGTGGCAAAAGTGATGATTCATCCATTCATAGAATCTTAGGATCTTAGAAACTTGGGAGGGAGCATTTGACTCCTGATGCAACCGTGTGATTACTGCTCCCACTTCATATTCTTACTGTGTACTTTATCCAATATATTGTCATTATTCCTTTCCACCAGACCAGAGAATTTCAGGGTCAGACGACCTTATTAATAGGCAATTTCACTGAAACTTAACTTCCTCACTTCAATGCTCTCTTACATGAATCCACTGTCATTTCTACTACGAGGTGTAGCAAGTGGCGAGCAATAAATACTTTCAGTTTTCTTCCATTTTACTAATCTTTCATAATTTCACATAGAAAAATAAGCCTTTTAGTAGATCCCAGATCACATTTTTGTTAAATAATGGTTGTATGTAGCATAAGTTAATGTAATTACCGTTTTACTTTTGTTTTTAAACAGCTTCTTTTTAGAGCATAGCTTCTAAACACAGGCTAGCCAGGAATGTTCTCTCCCTGCCAAAGGGATAACTCAAAACACATTAGACACAGGAAAACAAAATTTTAAGTTCCATTAACCCTTCAAAAATTCCAAGCTGAGATAACCTCAAGAATAGTTTACTTTTTTTAATGCACATTTATTTTATGCATAAAAATATCTCACCTCATAAAACTGCCCAACAATAATAATAAGCATAAGGACAAGCAAGAGAAATCCTACTATTGGGGGAGCAGGCGGAAATTAGCTTGTTTGTGTCCCTGAGCACAATGTCTGAGGCAGAATTTCTCCTGCCTCTGCTGCTGTGGAGAGAAAGGCTGCCCACACTTACCCCACTGCGACAGCCTCATCATGTTCCACACCACCAGCTCAAAGAACCAGAAAACTCTTACCCCCCTGGATACTCACATCAGGACCTGGCACTTGCTCCCCAGGCAAAGAAACAAAAGGAAAAAAAAACAATAAAAGTTGCTTTTTGCATCAGATTCCTTCATAGAAGCCAGCAAAACAAACAGCCAAAAGAAAAGAAAACAAAAACCCCAGGTTGCTGCCTAGACCACTGCAACAACCAGTAGACCCACGCCAGGACTCCTCCTAGCTGGTCCAGGGTCATAGGAAGATGGACAATGAAAAGTCATCAGATAATGGAAGTACATTCAACATGAGAAAAGACGTCATTGCGATTCAAATTACAACTACTTCTTAGGAAGGACTGAAGCCCAGCCTACTGAGTTTTGGTTTTGCTTTCAGGATCACTGAAAATAACTGACTGGTATTGGGAAAACTGGTTGCAAAGTTACTGGGAAAGAAGGATGAGGAAAGAATGCTAGCATGTTCTAGCTGTGTGCCAGGAATTTTACACAAGTATTTTTAATAGTTTTTTGTGGCTGCATAACAAAAGACCATAAACTGGGTGGCTTAGAACAACAGCTCCCTCATTGTTCTCTCACAGGTCTGGAAGCTAGAAATCTGCAAAGTGCCTCAGGGCCACGCTCACTCTGAAGGCTCCAGGAGGGAATGAGTCCTTGCCTCTTCCTAGCTCCCGATAGCTTTCTGTGAGCCTTGGTATCCCTTGGTTTGTGGCTGCTTCACTCCAATCTCTTCCTCTATCTTCACAGGACCTTCTTCCCTGTGTGTGTCTCCGAGTGTCCTCTCCTCTGCTTATAAGGACACTAACCACTAGATTAGTGCCCACCCTAATCCGGTATGTCCTCATCTTTAATAATTACATCTGTAAATACCCTACTTCTAAATAAGGTCACATTTTGAGGCTCCAGGTGAACATGAATTTGAAGGGAATACTATTCAACCCACTACAGGAATTCATTTCATTCTTGGAGGAACTCATGGCCTAGATTCTGTTAGACCCATTTTATATATGCCTTTCCTCAGTTGCACAGACAATCCCGGTCTTGGTATTTAGGCAGCCACTCCCAACTGTAGCTACCACAATTGTTTCTTGTTTGAGGGATGGAGTCAAAAGAACAAGAAGGAGGAAAGGAGAACACTGCCTTTTCAGAAGAAAAACAATAGCCCTGCCAGTGTGGCTCAGTGGTTGAGCATCAACCTATGAACCTGGAGGTCACAGTTTGATTCCCTATCAGGGTACATGGCTGGGTTGTAGGCTTGATCCTCAGCAAGGGGCATGCAGGAGGCAGTTGATCAACAATTCTCTCTCATCATTGATGCTTCTATCTCTCTTTCCCTCTCCCTACCTTTCTGAACTCAATAAAAAAATATTTTTAAAAAATCTGAAATCAATAAAAAAGCTTTTTTTTTAATCTCTAAAAATATTCAATAGAAAGAAAAACAATTAGGCAGCGGATATTTTTCTATTGATTTTTAGGGAGTGTGGAAGAGAGAGGGAAAGACAGAGAAACATCCATGTGAGAAAAACACACCGATTTGTTGTCTCCTGCAGGAGTCCTGACCCGAAAAAGCCTGCAACTCAGGTATGTGCCCTTGACCGGATTCAAATCTGGGACCCTTTGGTCTACAGGCCGAGCTCTATCTACTGAGCCAAACTAGCTAGGGCAGTGGAGCTAATTCTTGATGGATTGGCTTAAGATTGCATTTGGGGAGAGCCAAAACTTTAATTAAGTCTTGGTTTGGTGACAGGGGTCATAGTATAACTCTCCATTTTGAGCCTGAGGTCTTGTTTTTAGGAGCACACACACAATTTATCTATGCCTCTCAAGGAGGCTGCATTTCCTGCTTTGCAAGCTGTTTTCACCTAAATAAAATTCTCCTTTCCACATATCTCAGATGGGAAACTTTTTGTTGACATACAAAAATCTACATGAATTTAAATATGCCCCTGAAATCAACAGTACAATCCAGACAGTGAACATATCCATCATCCCCCAAATTTTCCTTCTGCCCAGTTATACTCTCCTCTCTCCTCTCCTAGTCACAATCTTCCATAACTACTCCTCAAACAACCATAGATCTGCTTTTGGTTGCTATTGATTAGTTTACATTTTGCATTTTAGTGCATATAAATGGAATAACATAGTATGTGCTTTTGGGAGGGTAATCAGGCTTAATTATTTTGAGATTCATCCATATTGCTGAGTATATCAGTAGTTTATTTCTTTTTATTGCTGAGTAATAACCCATTACAAGGATATAGTACAATTCATCTATTCGCCCATTGCTGGACTTTTAGATTGTTTTCAGTTTCTGGCTATTACAAACAAAGCTATCAACATTGATGTACAAGTCTTTGTGTGCACATATGCTTTTATTTGGATTAATACCCAGAAGAAAAATGGCTACCATGTGGAAGGTGTATATTTATCTTTTTATAAAACTGCCCAACTATTTTTCAAATTGGTTGTTCCATTTGACATTCCCACCAGCAGTGAATGAGAGTTCTAGATTTTCCATATTGTCATCCATACTTGTTATACAGTCCAAAAGGTGTGTAGTGGTATCTCATTGTAGGTTTAATTTGCATTTATATAATGACTAAAAATGTTAAGCATCCTTTCATGAACTTATTTGCCATCATATATTCTTTTTTTCATGAAGTGGCAATTAAAATCTTTTGTTCTTTTTTAAAAGTAGGATGTACATTCTCCCACTATTTAGTTTTGGAAATTCTTTACATAATCTGGATATGTTTTTTTTGATATGTGATTTGCAAATATTTTCTTCCAGTTGGTGGTTTGTTCCTTTATTCCTTTAAAAGCATGTTTCAACGCTGATATTTTTTTTTTTTAGTAGATCAACATGTAATTTCAATTTAGATATGGTATGAGAATAGACAGTACAATCAATAAAGTCACTTGCAAATTCTACACAAATACACTATGAATATAGTTCTCTGTTCACCTCAACAGAGCCCTTGGAAATTTCAAGTTGAAATTACTGGCATAGGTTCTCATGCATTTAAAAATTGCTATAATAAAATATAAGTATTAGTAGGAATTTGCTCAGAGTGATAAATTACTGAATTGGCGGGGTGGAGGGTTAATAGAATGTATTGCTTTCTAAGATTATAAAAGTAATGAAAGCTTACTGGAGAAATTTTAGAAACTACAAAAATGTATAAAGAAGAAATGAAATTTTATAGGGTATAATAAAACTAATGTCTGTGAGCCTGAAAGTTGCCTTTTAAATGGTTATTTTTATAAGACAAAAATAAATGTCAACCAATATTTCAATTATTGTCATCATGAATATTTGTTTAACAGGTCTGATTCAGTATGGGCCAGATTTATATCACAGTCTTTAACTTTTATTACTTTAAAAACTAGAGAATGTACAATGTAAGACAGTATTCTAAGAGATTCACAGTAAAAGGTAAACTCTATGAATGGAAAAGTAATATAAAAGATAGAAAAGTGCAATTAAGTATGTCAATTAGAAGCCCTCCAAAAAAAGTACTCATTTTTTTCATTGATCCAATAGTCATTTTTTAAAGTAGAATTTGATTTTTCTAAGCAGAGTTCTGAAATTATATGGCTACATAAACTTTTCTTTTTTTTTTTTTTAAATTTTATTTTTTTTATTATTTTTTTTTATTTCATTGCTTAAAGTATTACAACAAGTGATAGATAAGTATTACAACAGATGATAGATAGATCTCCATTTTTTCCCCTTGCCCTTCCCCCCCCTCCTCCCTAACCCCCAGTTTCCCGTGTCCACTGATTATTCTCCTATGCATGCATGCAAGTCTTTCAGTTGATCTCCCAACTCCCCCCCAACCA
>PVJC01006652.1:13922-54334 GCA_004026665.1 Murina feae | reverse complement strand
CACATCCTGCAGCTGGGGGATGGGAACCCCAAACTTAAAGGGCCCCAGGGTCTGTGTGAGGAACCAGCGATGTCTACTCTATGCTTCTGTTAAAGAAAAAACCCAATGAAACCTGTAGAGAATTTTGTGAGTTTATTTGAGCCAAACTGTCGACATATGCCGGGAAGCAGAACCTCAATGAATTGAGATAATGCTCCAGAGAATGGGGAGTTCATACCTTATTTTATAAATTTACCATCAAAGGAAAATTCGTAAGCGGTTTACATGAAATTCATTGGTGATAAATTGAGGAGGTGGGATAAAGCAAAGCGGGGAAATCTCTGGGATTGGGTAAAAGGAGTGAAATGATAGACATATGCTTCTTTTACATAAATGCATACAGGATTAACAGTTGACAACAGTTGGTGTAAACTTGATAACAATGACAAGGAGGGGATGCCCTGGTGCTATTTGTTATGCGGGGGGGCGGGGTCTGAAAGAAAGGGAAGTTGCAAGTTAGCCAGACATTTCACAAATGCATTGTCTTAGAGGCAAAAAGACAAAAATGTGCTCTTAGAGATCAAAGACGATCTTTGTTGGGGAAAACACTGGCCCAGGACGTGACTGCCCACCATAACCTGTTTTGCAGTTAAATGCTAATTTTCAGACCATCCTTTGTGGTTACTTTAGGTCTCTGAGTCTGCAAGATTGCCATGCAGGCTTCCGCTGAGCTTTTCAGGCGAGCATGCGGCTCCTTTTGTCCACACTTCCATCTTCCGCGTCTCCTGACATGCTCCGCACTGGCTGAACCTGTGGTTGAACGCGGAGAGCCTGGTGCGGGGAAGGGTGAGACGGGGAGGATGTGAGCGCGAACACGACAGGTAGTAGGTGCTCAGTGGGACCCGCCGGGCTGACTCACACCCGTGCCGGCGCTCGGCTTCGGGAGGCTCCGCAGAAACTGGATCCGTCCACGGCAGCCGAAGATTTACCGGCACCAAGGAAATGGTTTCCAGTGGGGAGGGATGATGTGCCTGCGAGTGCATGGCAGATGCTGGCGAGTGTCAGGCCTCCTACACTTCACTCCCCGGCCCTGAAGGGGGTGCGGGGGAACGAGATTCCAGCTCCGTTGGAGGCAGTCCATCTTCCGCAGTTCGAACCGAGACTATTTCCCAAGTTGTTTTTATCTTCAAAACGTGGAGCGTGCGTTTTCAAGCAAAATCCAGATGCCAGCCGAGTCCCGTGGGCATCATGCAGACTCTGAGAGGAGAGCCTGGCATTGCCGCAGCTGGCTCCTTGCCGGTGCGTGGCCTGGCCTTGGCTCTCGGGCGTTTGTTCTATGGGTTCCTTCCAGAATTAACAGTGGGCTCCACCCTAGGTGGTGCGGGAAGGACCCACTGTGCGGCTTGCCAGCAGCTGCCGTCATGTAATTCTCGGGAATGTTCGCTCAGTGTCTCGCCTCTCAGCACACGTGATTGATGGAAGCCGTCTGGTGTCTGGAAAGACTTTGGATCTACGAGATGAAAAACGTTCAACTCTTTCAAGAGAACAGGAAGGGGAATGGGTTGTAGCCCTTTAAATGCCTGGCACGGTGCTGGGCCCTGTGTTTCTAAGACTCGCCTTCTTCCCCCGACATCACCACACGTCAGGCGTGAGCATCCTCGCGATGCAGAGAATGAGGCAGAGACTCAAAGACGTATCCGAGGCCACCCAATCGGAGGCGACACAACCAGGACCTGAACCGGGTCTCGCTGACTCTATAGCCGTGGCACTGAGATGATCATAAAATATTAGCCATTCCATCTATGATTGGAGCCTCTGCCTCTACCTACCCACCTCACGTTCTCCTCCTCACCTTGCCCTTGGCAGTAGTCCGTTTGGTAGTGGCCACCGCCTCTCGCTGCTGAGTGTATATGTCTGTTTTCCCAACCCCCAGCCAATACGACTACTGCTCCACCCACAGTGAAGGCCAGGGAGCGTCCTTGGGCTGGGACTGGTGGGAGAGTGGCGGTCCCCACCTTCTTGGCTGTCCCCTGCCTTAGTTCTCCTTGTCGGAGTCTTCTGAGAGCAGAGACATGACTAATTTTCTGCGCATCTCTCCCTGTGCCATCGTCAGCGCCCGCAGGCCTGCGAAGACGGTCTCATCTTCGGTGTGACGAGACCTGTGGGCGTCCTTGGCAGCATCGGTCACCCGGGACCGTCCCAGCAACATGGGTGGTTTCTCCAGCTGACAGCCCAGCCCCAGAACCAGCTAGTTGCACACACAGTGGTCGGCGTTGGGCGTTCTCACCATCCTCATATTCTTCCCGATCCCAGGTGTTGGAGCCGACACCTGCCCGGGACACAGCTTCAGGCACAGTTCACAGGAGAGGTGCACAAACTCAACACCAAAAATAAGTGTCACGCAGAAAATGCCCCTTTCCTTTTAAAAAATTTAAAAAATATATATTTTTATTGATTTCAGGCAGTAAGAGAGAGAGGGAGAGAGAGAAGCTGCCTCCTTGCACATCCCCTACTGGGGATCGAGCCCACAACCTGGGCATGTGCCCTGACCAGGAATCAAACCGTGACCTCCTGGTTCATAGGTCGATGTTCAACCACTGAGCCATGCCGGCCAGCCCCACTTCCATTTTTACTGCCTTCTCTCCCATCCTCTGCTGTTGAGTCTGGGATGCTAAGGACTCATGTGCCCAGCTCCTCTTCTTGCCTGACGTGGCCATGTGACTTCCTTCTAGAAGGTGAGACACAGCCGATGTCACCAGGATTTTAAAGAAAGCCTTAGCATCCCCAATTACAGGAGCTATCTCTCCTTCCTCTAGTTCTTTCTCCTTCTCGATGGCCATGGCTTGAGTGACAAGGATTCCCCTGTGACCATGAGGGAAAGGCCAGGAGATTTCCATCAGCGATCGCCCTGACACCATCGAGTGGATGCATAAACATCCCTGTGGAGTGCTTGCTGAATAGAGAGAACCGTCTGCATAAGCTCCTGTATGGTCCTCGTGTGTTTATAGTTGGATGCAACCCAGTCCTAAAGAACACATCCTCCATGACTCCTCAGTGAGTCTCTCACTAGCCACAACCTCTAGGCAAATGGAGGAAGAAGGAGAGCATTTGCTCAGACATTGACTGGGAGCAAGTGAATGGAAGTGTGAGTGAGGGCAGGAAACACTCGGGAAATGGAGAGGTGCTCACACACACACACACACACACACACACACACACACACAAAAGCGTGCCCACACATCTGGGTCCTGCTGTTACAGGAGGATCGAACTATCTGAGGAGTATTTCAGAATTCCATAAATCCTCGGTGACTTAGGGGCACTCAAAGGGAGACACTGACGTGCTTCCACCGAATTTCTGTTTTTAAACACACTTTGCCCCAGTGATTGCAAATCGAGATCACAGTTATTCCGATGTGAAGATCAGAGACACAGTGTGTGCATTTTGGGGGAAAGTATGCAAATTATTCCCAGTCTTACTGGAACAGGTGAGCAAGGGCTGATAATCAGAGGGGTATGGTAAAATGCTCATTGCCCAGGAGCGTGGAGTGAACACCCTGTTTTGTCTTGTTTGGTGAGCCGCTCTATTATTTCATACCCCAGGCACATCCACTTTCAATGATGCCGGCGCTGCTCCTTGCTGGAGGGTCTTACGTTTCCCAGCCATGAAATCTTCCATTAGGAGTCTCAGAGTGTGGGAGGGGCCGTGTCGGAGGGAGGAGATGCGGAATCTGTGTTCCCAGGAGGCGTGGGCATGAGTGAGGGGAGAGGCAGAGAGGGTTGGTGCCTGGGAGGCTGTCTGTGTCCACTCCACACAGAGGAGCTGGCCTTCCCAGGCGGCCAGGGCCCTAAGGGCTGCAAGGGAGTCCGAACATTCCCCGGTGGTGGTGAGAGTCAGTGACCCTGGAAGGCACGCAGTGTGACCAACGAGTACCAGCCACTCCCATCATGAGCAGCCCCACCCACCCCTGCCCCAGAACTTGTCCAATATGATGGATCTCTAGGTGTGTCGTTAAAATGGGGAGGAAGCTGTGCTTTGTCACCCCCAGCCCTGCCTTGAGCCTCTCCTTGCTGACTGGTCCTGAGGGCCAGGTGCTGGCGTGGACGCTAAGCCAGCCAGGGCGGCCAACTCATCACAAGTTCCCGGGGACTTCCCTGCACTGACACTCTCAGCTCTAGGAAAACTGGCAGGAAGGCCTTGCTGTGCCCGGGCAAGCGGCTGGGGCCTTGAGCTGCTGAGGATAGGAGCTTATCTTCGGGTGGTCTTGGAAATGCCGCACAGGGGTGTGGGCCGGCTCTGCCTGATCTGGGGTCTGACCTCTGACCCTACCCAGGACCTGTCTGGCAGTCTAGGCAGCTGGAGTTGATTTTCTTTTCTTTTTTAAATGTGTTTTTGTTGATTTGTTAGAGAGAGAAGATGGTTGCCTTCCACGCCCCGACCGTCCAGGATCAACCAACCCATGACCTAGGTATGTGCCCTGACCGGAAACTGAACCCATGACCTTTTGGTGGATGGGATGACGCTCCAACCAACTGAGCCACAGTCCAGGGCTTCTGTTTTGGGCCGTTGTTATTGGAATGAATCTATTAATCTAACAAATCAAGCTACTCCCAGTCCTGTCCACCTGAGGACTCTGCTCGGTGAGGTGCCAGGACCTCTGCTACCGAGTCCCTGGATCCTCCCTAGTGGGCGAGCCTTCTCCCTCCTCCCCCTCCCTCACCCCTCCCCCTTTTACCCTTCCCACCGCCACCACCTCCCAGTGCCTCTGCTCGCTCTCCACCAGCTGCTCCTCCACGCATGCTGGCCTGGCATGTGATCCAGGTGCCGCTGGCTCATCGGTGGCCCAGCCTTCACACAGATGGCATGGGCTCGCCTGCTGAGTGAATTAGGGTGCCATCATTTCTCTCAGCCTCAGTCTCCTCATCTTTAGTCAGAAATCACCCTGTTTGCTGGCATCGTGGTGAGGACTGTTTGGGATAGTGTATGCAAAGCGCTAAAGGTAGAGGTTGGATTCGATAAAGCTTGACTCCGTCTCCCTGTGGGCGCAGGGACCCTCTTGTCTTCTCTCATGCTGCCTGGCAGAGGTTCAGCTGAGTTAGAGATCAGTGAGACGCGCTAAAGGAAGGGAGGGAGGGAATTCAGTTCGTCGGTGAGTGGGGTCAGATAATGGCGGCAGGAATGGAAGGAATAGGAAATCCAGAATTTCTCACAACGAATCCCAGGAAAACTAGGGCTCAGGCACTGACTGGGGATTCTGGACTAAAAAGCTTGCATGTCCACCCACCTGCATCGGCGCGCCTCAGGCACAGGGTTTGCCATGTGCCTTTCTGAGCACCGCCCGTGTCGCTCTTTGGGTTGAGTGTCTGACACTGCAGTTCAGCTGTTGGGAGACAGCGCTTCCTTTTCTCCTTGTGACACATCGGTGCCAGGTGGGTACCCATAATCTAGGGTATGTTCCAGTTGCAAATGGCCTGGCAGGGTGGGCATGGACAATCTCCACCCTTGGGGACTGTTCCCCACTCACAGATGACTTCAGGGTCGCACTGCTTACGAAGCAGGGGCTCTCGCGTCACCCTGAGAGGACGGTCTTGACCTCCACTCCGGGGTGCAGGCACGCACCGCCTCCGGTCCTGCACTGACATAGAGGAAGTGCGAGGAAGGGAGGATGTGGTCTCATCCCTTTGTCCACTCTGTCATCATCGCCCACACCCATGCGGACATGGGCTTCATGTTGGCCAGCGCCCCAGGAGGAAATCGGGCTCAAAGGACTTGAGCAAACAAAGCTGAACAAAGGGGTAATTGCAGAGCAGGTGCGGCCGAGGGCAAACAGAAGCTGCGCCTTCAGCCGCTGTGACTGTGGCAGCTTCTCTTAAAGCCCCAGCGAAGCCCTGATGGACGATGGGCGTGCATGGATGCTCGAGGCTTGGCCTATCCTGACCAGCATCTCTCCAGGTGCATAAACGTGTGGGCACTGGCTATTCTCCCCTAGAGCAAAGTCCGCGAAGTCATGCTAACATTACGCTAACGGAAGAGCCTAACTCGGCCCACGGAGGATGCTCTGGTCTCCACGAGCGGCCTTCTGTTACGGCTTCCGTTCAGCAAAAGGGTGGTGCTGCCTGACACGCAGCTAGGAAGCTCTGGGCCTTTTCAAAGCGTGAAAATGAGAAGCAGAAACTCAATTCCCAGGTTGTGCCAGATGCACAAATTGGAATCCGCTGTCCACCTCTTTGGGGGCCGTCGTTCAAGCACACCCCCTCCAGGTTTCATTTACAGCCTCTGAAATTCATTGGCTATTCCCAGCTGGACCTGTGTCCGAGGCTCCAAACTGATATCTGTAATCACAGGAACGTGAGGACGGGGACGCTCTCCCCAGGGCGACTGCCATCCCCTGAGCAGAGCCAGCGAGGATCCATGGCCGGGCGTGGAGGTGAGGACTGCCGACTGGGGCACGCTACGGCACAAACCACATCCGGCCGCTGCCGGGTGTGGGTCTTGGATAGACATTCAGAAATAAGCATGAAGGCTTGAGCAAAGGAATTTATCGGGATAACGGAGCGTCTGATTCTAAATTTCATAAGTATTTTAATAAGTGGGAAATGGGAATTTAAAAAAAGGAAGTTCATTTCCGGGTGGTTTATGTTTTTGCATAGTCAAATGGATAAGCATAGTACTTTCTTCACTGGAGGTTTTTAAGACTAAATAAGTATTAACCTATCACAACCATTTATTGAATGAGGCAGGGGATAGACAAATCAGATAGATAGACAGACAGACAGATATAGACAAATAGATGATAGATAGGTAGATAGGAAATAGATACATGATTGATTGATAGATCAAAAGACAGATAGATGAGTAAGCAGGATGACAAATAAATATAGATACATAGTCACTGACAGCTGCTCAGTTTTTGGTGAACGTTAAAGCCCTGAGCTCAATGTTCACCATTCTCTAGGTCTTCGACCCATGGTTACTGACTCTGTGAGTTCTCAGAACAAAGCTCTCTTTTGTGTTTAACTTTCACTGATGTTTCTACCTCTCTCTCCCTTTCCCTTCTTCTCAGAAATCAATAAAAATAGATTTTAAAAAATAGTGTAGGAAGTGGAGGTTTAGCAAGAAACATGGTCCTCAGGGCCTGGGCCCGGGCCCGGGCTGGGAAGTGCCTTTGAATCGGATTAGTACAAACTCACCAAGTGCTTCCCTCAGGCTGGCGGAGGGGTCAGGTGCTTTGGCGTGACGGTAAGGCCCATCCTGCCTCATGGAGAAGGAAGTCCAGTCGGGACATCAGCGACATGAGTGGACGATGGTAACAAGAGGCGGACGGGGCTGTGCTGCTGGCCCATGAGGGCCTGAGGCAGCCCCGAGGCCCCAGGCGAGCACCCAGCAGGACTGCCGTGTGAACAGAGTGTACACTTGTCCTCGTGGCCTCCGCACATCGGAGGGGTCTGCCCTGCCTGCCCCCAGGACCTCCTCGGGCTCCGTGTCCTCCCTTTGGTCCCGGGCCCTGCCTGTTCCCCGAGTCCCTTGAACATGGCCAGGTCTCCCCTGACATGTGTCTCCCCTGACGCGTGTCTCCTCATACAGGCCCTTCCTTCTGCTGGAGATGTTCTTCCATCTCCTCCCACAGCTGTCTGCTTCCCTCCTTCACGGCTTCCTTCAATGTCGTCCCCTCCGGGGTGTGGGAGTGTCTTAGAAACTGCCCTGCAAGTCTCTCTCTTCAGGAATCTCAATTTCTGATCGTTGTGAGTAGAATCGTGCCCCACCCCCGCCCCAATTTATAAGTTGGAGCCTTAACCCCAGGGCCTTGTTTGGTGAGAGGGTCTTTGCAGATGTAGTCAAGTTAGAGTGAGGTCATAGGCAGGCTCTCACCCGGTGTGGCTGAGTCCTTACACAGAGGGGACCTTGGGACACAGACACAGAAGCAGGAGAAGGCCACGTGAAGATGAAGGCAGGGACCGGGGGGCACGGGGCCTCCCACAGGCTAAAAACCACCCAGGATTGTCGACAGAACTCCGAAGCTGAGAGAGGCAGGAGGGTGAGCCTGTGGACCGTGACCTTGGCGCTGTGAATGTACACTTTGGCTATAAGCTAGGTTTGTTTATTTATTATTTTATTTGTTTTTTTTAAGCTGTTATTATTCATTTTTTTAATGGTTCAAAGTATTTGTTTACTTACTTAGGCAGGCTAAGCTCTCGCCTGGAAAACTGTGTTGCTATGACTCATTCCGTGGGCACGGCTTCTCCTCACGGCCCCAGGTCAGCCAGCGTGCTGCTGTTGACCGTGATCAGGGTGTGCTTACACCTGGCCCAGTAGGGGAACTCTGCGAGTCACGGTTCTCACCCCATCCGAAGGTGAGAGGTGAAAGTTCATGGCGGTAAAGTAACACAGTCATGCAGATAAAGAAGAAACTACCTTCCCAGCAAGAGAGCGGTGCCACTCCGACCCTCTTTCCTTTAAAGCCAGTGTAACTGGTACAGTGTGAAATACTTATCAAAAAAGTACACTTCGCCAGAAATCATGAGGACTTTTAGCCTGCATGTAATGATAATTCGGAAACATTCAGGTTCAGAGTAAAAGTGTTACCAGGAGAAATGATAGAACCCAGCTGGTGGCTCCGTGGTTGAGCATCGACCGATGAACCCGGAGGTCACAGTTTGATTCCCGGTCCGGGGATCAGGGCACATGCCCGGGAGGGGGGCTTGATTCCCCAGTAGGGGTGTGCAGGAGGCAGCCGATCAAGGATTCTGTTGCATCCTTGAAATTTCTATCGCTCCCTTTTCCTTCCTCTCTGAAATCAATACAAATATTTTTAAAAAATGATAGAGAAGCATGGGCCACACACAGTTAATTAAAGAAAAAAGTTAGAACTTAATAAGTTATAAGCACTATGTTTAAGTGAAATTTTTTTAAAGAAAACTCCCTTTATGGGTTAAAAAAATATCATAAAAACAGACCGAGGAGCAGGTGGACAGTGGGCCCACCATGACAACAGTGCCCGTGGCTGTGCAGACTGTCAGGGAGCTGTCCTGAACGGGACCACCCTGGCTGGAAAGTGTGTGTCGCAGGGAGAGGCTATCGATGGTTGGTGTGTTGACAAGAATTAGTGGAGCAGAAAGTGCATCTTCATTTCCCTCATTATGCAGATAACAGACTGAGCAATCACAGAGTCGTTATTAGAAGCACAATACCACAAGCCCAGGGGCAAGCCCCGCCTGAATCGGTGTTGGTAAAACATACGGCGTTTATGGAAATTCCCTCCCTTCCGTGCTCATAACTACAGAGTTTAGCCGCCTCCATGGGATTTAAGCAACTTGCCAATAAATTAAAAAGAGATAAACCCGTCTGCCCACACATCGAGAAGCAGCGGTGTTCAAAACAACAGCCTCTGAGAGAGGAAATCTCCTGTGACCACACGTGGAATAAGAGGATATGCTTGCATTTAGTTCAAGTTCGACTCTGGGTAATTTATTTATAGATAAAGACACACAGTGAGTCTGGTGGCACTCACCGACGTAGAATACGTTGCAGAACTGCATTCTGGAGAGATGGCAACTCTAGCACTCATCCACATCCCCTTCTCAACTTCCACGGCCAACGCCTCTGTGAGATGGCGTCAGGAGGCGCATGGGGCGTGGTGAGGGGTAAGCAAGGCCGTGGGACATGCACAGACCCGGACAGAAATGCCGCGGAAGGCTTCTGCTCCCTGTGTCAGATGAGCGCTAGGAATCCAGTGGAGAAAATCCTGGGTGGCGAGCAGTGTGGGAGCAGTGGGAAGAGTGTAACACTGGAGATAGGACTTGGACCCCCAGAAGGTCCCAGGGCTGGAAAAGGCCTCCGGGAAGGACCTGTGACTTCCCTGGTTTCAGAGCAGCTCTGTGGGGTCTGAGCAGGTGGGCTGCACCCTTGTAGCTGAGTCCTTTAGGCTGAAGGAGTCCTTCTCTCTGCCCTCCTCACTCCGAGGGAGCAGGGCTGACCACTGAAGGGGGAAAATCCATGTAACTTAATATGTAATGATATATGATGTTATCTGTATATATAAAAGCCCAATATGCAAATTGTCCCTGCGGGTGTTCTACTGGGAGACCAGTCGCTCGCTATGATGTGCGCTGACCATCAGGGGGTGGTACAGAATTAAGGAAGGCCCGGGCTGGCAGCCAGAAGGCCCCAATAGGCCCTGATCGCTGGGGACCCTACCCGTGTATGAATTTCATGCACCAGGTCCCTAGTATGTAATAATATTCCTTTAATGTGTAATGTAATGTAGTGTAACAATGGGAGCCACCAGTGCCTGAGGGCAAACTAGGGTGTTTAATGAGAATTTTCCAAAAGAACCCCCAATCCAGGCAAGGCCAGAGATGCTGTGGGGAGTACAGGGACCACAGGGACCAGCAGGAATGCCCACGGGGCTGTTTAGAAGGAAGTGCTTATAAAGCCCTGTGCTCCAACAAACCCTTTCATGGAAGAGTAAAACAATACAACGGACACAGAACAGTCTGTTGGGGCGGAGGTAGGGTTGCGGGGCCTTAAGGATACTCCACAGTCTCCCCAACCCCAGCAGAAACTCTGGAAGGGCCTTCACTAAATCCACAGATTCTCTAGAAGCCTCAATCCCAGACCCCTCTCTAGAAGGCTCCTCTCGGCTGTGGGCCCCTCCCTAGAAGACTGTCTCAGACTGCAGGCCCCTGTGGTAGACTATTGGGGTCCTGGCTCATAAGTGGCGCATTCTGGCTTAATCATTCAGGACTTGGGCCCTAGCTGGTTTGGCTCAGTGGATAGAGCATCGGACTGCAGACCAGAGGGTCCTGGGTTCAATTCCAGTAAAAGGCATATACCTCGGTTCCTCCTCAGCCTAGGCCTTGGTTAGGGATAATGCGGGAGGCAACCAATCGATGTGTTTCTCTCACATCTATGTTTCTCTCTGTCTCTCCCTCTCGCCTCCATTCTCCCTAAAAATTAATGGAAAAATATCCCCGGGTGAGGTGAGGATTAACAAAAATAATTTCAGGATTTGGTTGGACAGAAAAGGAAACCACTGCCACCAGATCCATGGTGGACATTTCTCATGATGAATCTCAGTAGGAAATACTCTTCTTCGTTTGGCTAATACACGGACATAGGAAAAGCCCACAACCCGATGAATAACCCTGTGGCACCGCCATTCATAGTCACGGATAGAATGTATGTAATGTGGATGTGTACATGTAGATAAGCATGTCATCACATATGCAGATGTGCACTGAAACATTTACGGCTCTTCATGCATTATGGAGTCAAAATACCACATGGAAAAGGTAAAGAACTCACACATTTTGAGCCGCCGTGATTACTTCCCTCACTGATTCACACGATGATTAATCACTGGGTGATGAGCCCACTCCTCTACTTTGCAGGCAGGAAAGCCCATTTTTTAAAATCGATCCCGCATTTCAGAATTAACAGGAGCCCACGAAAAGCTTGGACGGCATCGCTCATTGTAGTGAGTCACGGGGAGTGAGTCCCGGGGAGCCCTTCCGCAGCCCAGGACGGCGGGATAGAGGAAAGCTCGCGTGCGCCTTTGGTGGTGTAGTCTGCAGATGCAAGACCGAGGCTGGCTTAGAGTTTCTGCTGAATCCCTAACCCCGAGTACATCACAGAGACGTGGGATGGTGGCGCGAGGATTTGGCGGAATCCGAAGACGCACAAACCCAGGCCCTTGAAGGAGAAAACCAACCTGACAGTCATTGTGCATTGGCCGCACCAGCCCCCGGGACTCTTGCTTTGGAGGACTCTTGCTTTGGGGGAAAACTGAACAAATTGAAGAATCCAGAGGAGAAACGGAAATGGCGGAGCCCTGTGAGCCCTGGTCCTGTGGGGCTGAGAGTGCTGGGGTGTTGGGTGTGGAAGCTCGAGAGAGCGTGGTCTCTGCATCCGGGAGGGGGCAGCGTGTGGACCTTCCTGGAAGCTGGGGCAGAAGGGGGGCTCCGTCTCAGTATCTCCAGAGGGTGGTGGGTAAGGAGGAGCTGTGGGCCTGTGACGGTGACACAGGGGGTGCGAGGGCCGGTGGTGGGTAAGGAGGAGCTGTGGGCCTGTGACAGTGACACAGGGGGTGCGAGGGCCGGTGGCGGGGCAGGTGCCAGCTGACATTGGCTCAGGAGTGTTGCCCTTTGGGGAACCAGCCCTCTGTTTACAGACCTGATATTTCGAGAGAAGCCAGGGCAGCAGAATCTCTATTTCTACGGCCGACAATGACTTTTCAACATGAAAATTCTGGCCAATAAGACAAAAGATCTCCAGGGCCACAGGCATCTACTGTACAACTTTGATCAAAACTACAAAATGATGCGTTTCTGTTCAATATCCGAGACTGATTTCTTGGATGTTGAGCTGCTTGACATGGACCGAATTTGAGTGGAAGTACGAGTGAGGGAGCGAGCTCCCCAGTCCCTCGCGATGCTTACGCAAAAGGATACTCACTAACAGCTGCTCGTGTCGGATGGGGGCTGCCAGAGGGTGGCTGTCCGGGGCCTCCCTTTAGCGTTAAAGAGCCCAGTAGGTTCGCGGCCAGGTCAGCCCTCCGGCCTTCATGCTGAAGCTCTTCCGAGGATTCCGATGGGGTGGCCAGTGCGGAACGAGTCCTATCTGACAACCACGGAGGGCCCATCCCCCTGAGCTCCGCTAGGGGTGGAGCGGAGATGAGACTCAATCGGGAGAATTGGTCCAATGCACCCTGACTGGTCTACAGTCCCCGGCAACACGCAGTCACAGCGGGTGATGGTGTGTATCAGGTGTGCTGGGGGCATGCTTTAGACTGTCTCCTCGGCTTAGATATAACCCATTTCCTCATTGTATCCATGTTACCGTTTAAATAAACAGAGACTGGCTGGGGGCTGAGGGACTTGCGGAAGGCCACCCGACTGGCTGCTGAGTCAGGATGAGGTCACACGTCTGCTAACTCCCAGGCCAGTGGGTTTCCTGGCCTCAAACCTGACTCGGGAGGCCTTGGCTCTGCCCGGATGGTCTGGAAAGTGCCTCATCCCTCCCTTCCTGTTTATTCCAGTTGAAAACCTAACTTTAAACCAATCTCTACAATTTAGGATCCAAGTGATCTTACCTCCCTGAGCCTCAGTTTCCCCATCTGTAAAATGGGGGCTAGCAATAACTATCTCCCAGAGCCAGAAGACTGTCAAAAAGCTTCGCTCCTAGAACACATTACATATGTGAGTCCTGTTATTGGGGCACGGAGCCCCCCGTCCCTTCCAAGGTCATGGCAGTTGCTGTATGCCAGGCAGCCATGCAGATGTGGGCTGGGGGAGGCGTCTTTCTGCGCCATAAAGTGAGTTGAGTGTCAACCTGTGAGGCACAGGCAGAACCCGAAACATCTAAGATCAGAGCCAGGCCCCAGGATGCCCCAGGGTGGGCTCACAGGATGTGGGCGCTGAAAGGGTCTCAGAGTGAGGGGTTCGAGGTCGAATATCCAGCCCACCCCCAGGCAGAGAGAGTGCGCCCACCCATGTGTCCCTGGTCCCTGGTGTGGTCACATCCTCTGCTGCCGAGCGGGGACAGATGGGCCCCCGAGAGCTGAAGAGGAGAGAGACGCTCACGTGAGGACTCACCCCTCCGGAGCTTGCTTTGCACCTGGTCGCCTGAGATGGCGGGACGTGGAGCCTCAGCCCGATGCCCTGAATAGACGAGACTTGGGGCACTTGGGAGTCTGGGGTGCTGTGCACACAGGGCGACGTGAATATCTGTAGATGGCGGACGGATGGGGGGGGCGGCGAACTGGAGTAAATCTCAGCCACGAGGTCTGCAACAGGTCTCCTATCCTGTCCCCATCCGTCTTGCCCTTGAGCCTGGACTGAATGCATGGTTCATGTGGACGTGAGGAAGGCGGGGGAGGTGACCCGTGGGACTCTCAGGTTAGGTTTTAGGGGGCCTGTGGCTGCTTTCTCTGCTCGCTGGGAGCTGCCCACAGCCCCAGCACCCACACACAGCAGCCAGCCGGAAACGGCGGGGCATGGTAGGTGATTTTCAGACACTAAGTTTGGGAGCATCGGTTACACAGGAACGAAGGGCTAATGAGGGTTGGGCTGGCGATGGAGGACGTACTGGATGGGTGTGTGCTAGCACACAGTGTGCAGGCGGAGGGCTGCACCTCCAGAGGCATAGAAGGGCTGAGGCCATGGCATCCCACCCTTGGCATGCTATGCACCCCTGCACCCTCCTTCCTGTGGGTCCCAGAAACAGCCCTTCCTGAAAGAGAGCCGCCCTCCGCACAGACGAGAACACACCCGCCTCCTCCCCGACTCTGCCGGTGCTGGGCCAGTGCTCAGTCCACATGTGCTGGTGGGACGCGCCTGCTTCCGTGGGTGTGTGTTTCATGGCCCGTCAACATGTGGGGTTAGTGATATTCTCATTACGCATGACACACCCAGTAAACAATAGTGGAGGGAAAACAGGAAGACGGCCAGGTCACGGCTGTTTCCACTTTGGTGAAAAGGGGGAGTGGCCAGTGGCCTGGACCCGCACAGCGGTCCTCCTGGGCAGGGAGGACCAGCTGCTTGTAGCGGAGGGGGTTCCATCAGCCTGGCCGGCGGTCGGCTCTCAGGGGGCTTCCTCTGTCCGCTGATCTCCATGGCCATGTCGGAGGCAGGTCCTGGACCATCCCCCTCCCGGGTCTGGAACCACTTTGGGTAGGGTTCCCTCCCGGGAGTTGAGCAACCAGATCTGCATACGCACATATGCTCACACACACACACACACACACACACACACACACACTCCCGTCATCTGCCAGTTCAGCTCTGCAAACACCACTGGCTGGTAACCAGGGGCAAGGCGTTTCTGAGCCGGAGCCACCAGTCGGGTCCTCCTTGGAAGTTCTTGTGGCTCATGATGCTCTTCAAGCTCCACCGCGTCCTCGCGTGGGTGGCGTGGCAGGTGGGAACAGAGGGGCCGAGGCCCCTGTCCCTGCCCTCAGGCCTTAGGAGGTGCATGGAGGGGATGGCTGAGCTGGCATGAGGTGACTGAATTCCCTCCCGTCTTTAGTCGCCGAAGGACACTATTACTTGTGTGTTTTTTAAAATTTTATTTATTATTTAAATTTTTATTGTTGAGATTATTCCGATGTCCCTCTTCCCTTCTCCCCACATAGCTCCCCTCTACCTGGTTCCCACCCCACTCCAGGCCCTTGCCATCCTATTGCCTGTGTCCATAGGTACTGCTTACATGTATATAAGATCTTTGTCTAATCTCTTCCTGCACCCCCTCATACCTGCTTCCCTCTGAGAATCGTTAGTCTGTTCCATTTCTTTTTTTTTTTTTTTAATATATATTTTATTGATTTGTTCAGAGAGGAAGGGAGAGGGATAGAGAGTTAGAAACATCAATGAAAGAGAAGCATTGATCAGCTGCCTCCTGCACACTCCCTACTGGAGATGTGCCCGCAACCAAGGTACATGCCCTTGACCAGAATCGAACCTGGGACCCTCGAGTCTGCAGGCCGACGCTCTATCCACTGAGCCAAACCGGTCAGGGCAGTCTGTTCCATTTCCATGCCCCTAATTCTATTCCATTCACCAGCTTATTCTGTTCATCAGATTTTTTATTCATTTGATTTTTAAATTCACTTGTTGTTAGATATGTATTTGTTGTCACTTTGTTGTTCATAATTTTTTATCTTTACCTTTTTCTCCTTCTTCCTCTTCTTAAAGAATACCCTTCAGCATGTCAGGTAATACTGGTTTGGTGGTGATGAACTCCTTTAGCTTTTTCTTGTCTGTGAAGCTCTTTAGCTGACCTTCAATTCTAAATGATAGCTTTGCTGAGTAGAGTAATCTTGGTTGTAGGTCCTTGATATTCATCACTGAATATTTCTTGCCACTTGCTTTTGGCCTGCATAGTTTCTGTTGAGAAATCAACTGACAGTCATATAGGTACTCCCTTGTAGGTAGCTAACTGTTTTTCTCTTGCAGCTTTTAAGATTCTCTCCTTGTCTTTAGCCCTTGGCATTTTAATTATGATGTGTCTTGGTGTGGTCATCTCTGGATTCCTCTTGTCTGGGATTTTCTGTGCTTCCTGGACTTGTAAGTCTATTTCTTTCACCAGGTAGGGGAAGTTTTCTGTCATTATTTCTTCAAATAGGTTTTCAATATTTTGCTCTTTCTCTTCTTCTGGCACCCCCATAATTCGGATGTTGGTATGCTTGAAGTTGTCCCAGAGGCTCCTTACACTATCTTCATTTTTTGAATTATTTTTTCTTTTTGCTCTTCCATTTGGGTGTTTTTTGCTCCCTCATACTTCAAATCTATGACTTGATTCTTGGGATCCTCTAGTCTACTGTTGAATCCCTATATATTACTCTTTATTTTAATCAGTGTATGCTTAATTTCTGACTGGTCCTTTTTCCATTTTTTTGGCATTCTCACTAAGATCCTTGAAAGTCTCACTAAGTTACTCAGAGGTTTCTAGAAGATTCTTGAGTAACCTTATAACTGTGGTTTTGAACTCTATATCTAGTAGTTTGCTATCTTCCATTTCTTCCATTTGTGACATGTTTCTTTGTCTCTACATTTTGGCTGCTTCCCTGTGTTTGTTTCTATGTATTGGGAGCTGCTAACTCTCCTTGAGTTGATAGAATGGCCTTGTGTAGTAGGTGTCCTATAGGGACCAGTGGGTCAGCCTCACCTGAGGTGGATACTCTTGGTTGCACCCCTTTGTGGGCTGTGTACTCAGTCTTGTTGTAGTTGAGCCTTGACTGCTGATGGTATCAGTGGGGGAAATTGACCTCCAGGCCAATTGGCTGTGAGGACCAGCTGTGTCTACAATGGAAGAACTGCTGTGCAGGAGACACCTTTATGGGGGCAGAACTTGCTTCAGTGGGGCTTTGGTGCTCACTGAGTCTGCTCCTTGAGTGTGTTGCTTATGGATGTGAAGAGTTGTAATCTGGATAGTCTCACACTGACCACTGAGTACACTGGCTCTTGAGTCTCCAAGGAGGTGCAAAGTCAGCCACTGCCTGGGGTGCTACAGAGAGATCTGCAGATTCCTCCTCTTTGTATGGGGTTTGGAAGTGCCCAGATGAGACCCAGCTCTGAAGCAAGACAGGCTGGTGCTAGTGTAGCCTTGGCCTTTTGTTGAGAGCTTTGGGGCTCCCTGACCCAGCTGCAGCTTGTTTGACAGGTTTTAGGCTGAGAAAGAACAGGCCATTCATATGCAAAGCTGCTGCACACAGCTTGGGTGGGGTTGTAAATTGGGTGGGGTGGGGTCTCAGGGAATCTCCAGTGCAAAGCAAACAGAAATGGCTGCCAGTCAGCCCACCACAGGAGCAATGACCACTGCGAGCACCTCTGTCTGAAAGAAAGCCGCCTGCACATTCCTTCCCCGATGCCACACATTCCAGTTTCTCCCTGTATCTGTCTGGGTCCCCCAGAACCTCGCCCGGTGCTGGAGCTCAGAGCAAGTGGGAGCTTGTAAATTCAGTTTGCAGTGCTGGCCTTTTAAGAGGAGCAGCTGGGTCTTTGGCAGCCTGTGTGTCACCCAGCCCCAATCCACACTTGTTTTTACAGTCCGTAGTTCTTACATCAGGTAGGGACTTCTTTCTCCAGACTTGGGACCCTGGGCTGGGGGTCTGGTGTGGGGCTGGAACCCCTTTCTCCTCCAGGTGGCCTCCAAAGAGGCAATCTTCCTCTGGATTAAAAAAGTGGTGCATGTGGGTGCCAGACCATCCCGTTCTGTGCCCTCGCACCTCCTGCCAGTCTCAGTGTGCTTTCTTCGTTACCTCTCTCGTGGTAGGACTTCCATGCCGCCATCTTTCCCGCGGTTCTGGATGATGGTGGTTCTGTATTTTAGTTGTCGTTTTGATGTGTTGAGGGAGGCAGCAAATACAGGTGTTTACCTGTGCCTCCACTTGGTTCCTCCTCTCCACTTGTGTTGTTTTTAATTCCCAGAAGTTTCTTGGGAGAGAATCTTCCTTTCCTTCCTGGAGCCTCGAACACAGTCCAAAGTCAACAGCGACGTCAGTTCCCCGTAAGCAGCCAGACAGCCCTGCCCAGATGTGCTTCCAATTTGGAAGTTGGGAACAGAAATTGCTTCTTTCTCACGCATGTTTTTTTTTTCTTCTGGTTTTACTTTATTTTTAAAATTGATATCAGAGGGGGAAGGGAGAGAGACAGAGAGAGACAGAAACATCAGTGATGAGAGAGAGAGTCATTGATTGGCTGCCTCCAGGACACCCACCACTGGGGATCCAGCCCCCAACAGGGCATGTGCCCTGACGGGGAATTGAACCATAACCTCCTGGTTCATAGGTTGATGCTCAACCACGAGCCACACTGGCCGGGCTGGTTTTACTTTTTTAATCCACGCTTAGTGCTGGGGACGTGGAAGACACTCCTGTCCCCCGTGGACGAAGCTAAGGAGAGAACACTGGGCTGACTTATGCAGGGTTAGTGGGAAGAGACCTGAGCTAGGTCACCTGGGACCTGAGTTCCAGTCCCGCTTCTCCGTGGCACTGAGGGTGAGCTGAGCAAACACTCACATGTTGAGCTTTGCTTCTCTCCTGGCCCACCGGCAGGAGCGGACTATAGAGGAGTTTGGACACACTGTTCCTTCTCTTCACACGCTGTCTCCATTTCCACTCACTGTTCAGAGCGCCAGGAATAGCACCTCTGTCTCCCTCCTCTCAGTCCCTGGAGGCATGTGGTGGCCTGGGAGACCGGGAGTTGTCCAGCCCATGCTGAGTGTTGGGTGAGGCTTTAAACACTCACACCCCCCATTTCATCATCTGCAGAACCGCACGTGGTGTCTGGCCCTGGGGCTACACTCCACGAGTCGTCGCCTCAGTTAGAATTTCTCCACTGGGAACCTCCTAGGTTTTGTGATCTTGATATAACATGGAATTTCAGTTCATCAAGAATCAGTGGATAATTATTCAGCCAGCTCACAATTATCTGATATTCATTGATTAACAAGTATGTGTGCTGAGATGCCCCCACAGGCTGTGTTATATAATCCAGTGTCTCTGTTGTCGAGATCAGACAGATACTGGATCCCAAGAAGCTTGTCTTGGCTAAGGTCGTCCAGACAGTTAGAATAACTCCTATCCCCATTTCACAGATGAGAAAACCGAGGCACAGAGAGGTCAACACATGTCCTAAGAGGCTGCCTGTAGACTCGAGCCTGGACCTCACTATCTCCCAGATCTGTGCCTTTTCATTCCTGTGCTCAACTCCAACTCAAATGCCTGCTCTTCCCTGACATCTGATTGGAGCCACCTGCACACCAAATGGTCCTCTGTCTTCTTTCTGGTCACACATGCCTCCCTCATTCTACATGGAATCAACATGTAAATGCCCACATCACAGACCTCTCCACGGGGCTTGGAGCACCTGCTCAGCCTGGAACCAGCCTTTACCTGGCTTTATCTCCCAGGTAAATGTATGTTGTCTGAATACATTTTGGTTGATAAATAAGTTTACTAATTAAATACGGAAGATAGATTGGGCACCACCAACCAGGAGAGGGTGTTTCTGAGCAGGACAGCAATCGAATAAAATCCAAGTTCTAGTCACAGGGAATAATATTGGGTGGCCCTGAGCGGGGAAGGTCAAGGGAAAAAAGTGGAAACCTATCTAACATTCGTTGTAATACTTTAAGCAATAAAACAAAATTAAAAAAAAAATGGGTGACCCTGAAAATTCTCCATCAGCAGCTCTGCAGCCGTAGTCACTCCGCACATGGCACGCCTGTGTCTCGCCCCTGGCACCCTCCTACGGTTTCCAGATGGGGTGGCATGTGCCAGCCTGGCTTTGGCTGTGGCTCCCGATGCTCGGTCCAGTGGGGGACACGTCTGCTCCCTTTCTGTGAGACGGACGTTGAGGGGAAGAAATAATCCCACTTTGAACCACGTGAAGACGGCATCATCTTAACAGCCCAAGTGAACTGCGGACAATCTCTAAACTGGATTGGCAGCGTTTCATCAGACTTGTTACCAAAATGTGGGGAAGCTGAAGGGAGGCATGGAGAGGGAGCTGTTTTGCGCGGATTCACCACCTTGATCTGAAGGGAGCACGAAAGACTAAACACAAAATGCCGCTCGCTCGTCTGTGGTCCCCAGCCTTTGCGCTGACAGGCGTCTAGCGAAGGGGGGGGCAATCTTGTCTCTAGTTCTACAAACTGAAGTCGCGGGTCTGCGCTTGGCGCTCATCCAGCTGGAGAGGGGTCAGAGGTGCCTCTCGCGGCCCGGCCCGGGAATAGGTTGTCCTGGCCTCTTTCTGCCACATCATCCACGTGCTGCTTCTAGAAACAACGGCGCACTAGGCGGCCCTCGCCCAGGATGCCGCCGCCGCCGCCGCATCTGTTTCCTTCCCGCAACACAGGCAGACGACTACATTCGAAAATTGGGACATATTGCAATCCACCCCCCTACACACATACGTGCACACTCAGGCACACGCACACACGCACAGTGCTTCGCATACATAACCGTAGCCCAAACAGATCACCTTCTGTTTCCCTAAGCATTTTGGATGGAGTTTATGCAAATGTGCAGGCATTTCTCCAGCCACTTCAGGGTGGGAGCTAGAGAGCCGGGAGTGGAGAAGCTGGAAGGAGTTAAACATTTATTCAGGAAACCGAGGGGAGGCTCGGTGCTCAGTGTGTGCGCCCCGCAGGGAGCGAATGCCTGAGCAGCTCAAGGAGACTCCCAGAGAGAGACCCGTCCGAGGAGTGTTGGTGACGAAGCATTGGTAACTAGGCCTTCCCATGCAGGGTTTGATTCTGCACAGGCCCAGGTGTGGGGCTGACGGCCCACCTTAGGGTTCTGTTTCTGCTACTTCCTAATAGAGTGGCCTAGGCCCTTACTAGCCCAAGCCCCTGGTGTGTGTGTGTGTGTGTGTGTGTGTGTGTGTGTGCACGCACTCTGGCACATGTGCTTCATTTGGAAAATGAATACAAAATAGTATTTCCCCCATAAGGTTATTTTTAAGTAATGACTAAGATCATCTCATTTAATCACGAGAGGACCTAGGATTATTGTTTGTGGGACACAAAACGGCAGTGGACATGTTAACGTAGTTACTAATATAGGATGCGAACTGTTTTACGTAATGTGCTGCCTCATTGGTAGATGCTAAAATGGAATCTCCATGACGTCAAAGTTTCACCCTGACGAGGCCCCTCCGGGCCATTCTGTGAGTTTTCTGAACCCCCAATCCTCCTCCCGAGGGCGTGTCAGGACCCTTTGTGAGGGTGTGGGCGGTGCCCTTCGTGTTCATAGTTCCTGATCCCTCTGCAGAGACCTGAGCCAGCCGTGCTGGGGAGCTGACTCGGTGACACAGGCAGAGAAATCTGTCACCCCGGGGATGTGGCCAAGACTTCCGGGTGGACTCTGGGGAACAGGAAAGCCCGCTTCCCCCGCGGGACCAATTTGCATCCCAGGAAACACGGGAAGTATTTGCATAAACCTGCTTGTCGCTGCTCCTCACACACCTCACCGCTCCGTGCACGCACCCCTGCATGCCAGTTCATCCCGCCAACCTCAGAATATCTTCTTTCCTCTGGGTCCGTGGTCTTCAAAGCATTCTCACGGGCAGAACCCCTGATTTCAACGAAAGCCTTTCACAATCCCCCAACATACAAAACGGGAAAGCAATGGGTTCCTGGAGCATTTGAATCTCCATTGTTTGATGGGAAAAGAGCTGCAATGGTTTTGTTTGCCGCTGTTGCTTCAAGAACCCATGCCGCTGCTCTCCGGAGCCTGGTTTGGAACGCGGGTGCCCAGGCGCCTCGAGGGGATGGGCAGTGTCGGTCCCCGTGTGTCCTGAAGCCCGAGCCGGGAGATGTGTGGGCAGCCCCCCCCCCTCCCCCCCGTGGGCCCGCAGCCTTGCAGGGTCATTATTCGCGGAATGTGTGCTTTCTCTTGCTCAGCA
The DNA here is from genome assembly GCA_004026665.1 of Murina feae. Lineage (NCBI taxonomy): Eukaryota > Metazoa > Chordata > Mammalia > Chiroptera > Vespertilionidae > Murina > Murina feae. Next base: position 32,450 of record PVJC01006652.1, on the reverse strand, counting down.
GCCTGGGGAACTACCCAGCCTCTTGGTGCTTATTTCCCACCCCTGACACACGAGGCTCGGGCTGGACCCCTTCCCCCACCTGCTTCAGGCTCTGCGTGTCCCGGGACGGGAACAGCTATTCTTCTTAGCCCCACGGGGCTGACCCGTGTCGTGGGCCGCAGTTCGTGGTGGGGTTTGCAATCATCGGTCGTTCTTCGCTAGTCGTCGGATTTTGTGACCCACTCAGAGAAGCTCCATGTGTCTTTCCCGTGATTTTTTTCCCCATGTTTAACTGTACAGTCATGAAACCCGTTTTCACGTGTGTCATTGAGTTCCTGTCACAGTGGCACGGCCGCAGGAATGTCTTTAACCTTCGACGGCCTACAGATGCGTGTGTCATTTCCTGGGTTCCCGTGGGAAGCCTGTGCTTCCGGTTTGAAAGGAGAATGCAGACACAGAGAGGGTGGCCGACCTGCTGACACCCCCCAGCAAAGGAAGCCGGAGCCGAGGTGGGGTGTCAGGCAGGGGCAGCTCGGAAAGCGTTGAAGCAGGTGGAGAAGTCTCCATTTCGGGAGTCCACGGCCCAGCTACCGGATCCAGGTGGGGAGCGGGGCCAGGTGGAGGCCCTTGCAGAACCCCAGAGTGATCCATGTTGCCTACCCGGGGGGGTGGCAGCTGGGGAACCGAAGGCCGCGGTGTGATAGCATTTCACGCTTATCTTTCAGGGGATCCTGAATCCTGCGACCGAAACCTCGTTCTTTGTCCCACGAAGCACCCAGAATAGCCCCAACTAGAAAGCCGCCTCCCTTGCAGGTCACAAGCAGCCCCTTCTCGCCCCACCCCCCCCTTTCTCTACAAGCCTTCTCTTCGGCCCGTCCCACCCACCCGAGCAGTTCTCATGAGTATTAACTGCATTGCATCTCCCGTTCCCCACCTCACCCTGCCACCAGGACCCCAAGGGGCTTGGCAGGGGGGAGGTTTAGGGCAGTTCTGTGCCGCTGCCAAATCTGATGGCCGCCTTGGCGTCTGCTTTACGTTATGTTTCAAAGGTTCATAGTCACGGGGCTGTGAAAAGCGAACTGTCCCCATGTTTGAGAGGACAGAAGCTGCATTGTGGGCAGCAGACTCCGTCCTACGCCTGGAGGGCAGCTGAGGAGTCAAGTGATCTTGGATTCCTTCAGGTCCTGCAGCGAGTGGAGGGCGGGCTGCTGTGTGGGGGTAGAGACGCCGGCAGGAGAGGCAGATCTGTGGGGGCCCAGGGCAGGCCCGGTGCTGATGCACAGGCTCCATGCCACGTCCACCCGAGGGGAGAGGCGGGACCTCGGGCCGTTCTCACTTCTCTGCTGGTGCCGCCACGGGGTGTGTGTCGGGGTCACGCCCTCGGGCCTCTGCGGTGTGCTGTGTGGGAATGAACAGCCTCTGGGATTCAGCAAAGGCCGTGTTTTGCAGACATGGTCTTACTGACCGTTTGTATCCCCTAGCATTGCATGGGACCATGGCCATTTCCTAGTAAATGATCCTTAATTGAAATAAACGAAATGAAATCAGATTGAATCGACAATCTAACATAATACAGTCAGAACACAGTAGAAGACACGCCGTCTTATTCAAGGCCGTGCGTGGCTCCTGTAGAAACACCGCAGAAAGTCACACAGAGGAAGATAAAGGAGACTGAACAAGCGTTTGCCGGCGCACGGTTACTGGACACCTGCTTGTGGGCACGCCAGCCGTCCTCCCAAACACAAGCTCCTTGGCTCCTACCCACAGCTGAGAAATGCATTCGTGCCTGCATTTCCCAGACGAGAACCCAGGGCTCAGACAGGCAAAGCAGCCGCCCGGCGAGCAGGGAAGCCTCCTGGGCGGGTGAGAAGCCAGCTCTCTCCCTTCCTATAGCCCCCCCTTCTCCATCCAGCCTCAGGTGGCAGGACAGGGGGAGGGCACCCCCATTGCTTCCTTTCGCCTTCCTGCGTTTTCTGCATGCTCCGTGGCCACGTTCAGTTGTAGCCTGCAAGCCTGTACTTTGAAAAATGTCATTTCTACACAATGGAATGCTATGTTGCTGTAAAAAGGAAGGAACCCCGACCATTTGCAACAGAATGGATGGAGCTGGAGAGCATTATGCTAAGGGAAGTAAGTCAGTCAGAGAAAGATAAATATCACATGCTCTCACTCATTTGTGGGTTATAATGAACAATATAAACCGATGAACAGAAACTGATGTAGAGACAGAGAAGCATTGATCAGGTGCTCAAACCTCAGAGGGGAAGCAGGGGAGGGTGGGGGAAGGGGGAGAGATCAACCAAAGGACTTGTATGCATGCTTATAAGCATAAGCGATGGAGATGGACACAGGGGGTGAGGGTGAGGGCAGGAGTGGGGGCATGAGGGGACATTGGGGGGATAAGCACACATTTGTAATATCTTAATCAATAAAGGAAACAAATAAAATAATAAAGAAAGAGAAATAAGTTTTTTAAAAAAAGAAAAACGTCATTCCTTCTTCTCCCAGTCAGACGGACAGAAAACACAGCCAAATGTTTAAATGCTAACTAACCTTTCACACGGCAGCTTCCCCGCCACCCCCAAAGCAAATCACCCGTTACGGTATGTGGGACAGTTCTTTCTTTCTTTCTTCCTTTCTTCCTTTCTTCCTTTCTTCCTTTCTTCCTTCCTTCCTTCCTTCCTTCCTTCCTTCCTTCCTTCCTTCCTTCCTTTCTTTCTTTCTTTCTTTCTTTCTTTCTTTCTTTCTTTCTTTCTTTTATTAAATCTTTATTGTTCAGATTATTACACATGTTCCTTTTTTTAAACCCCCATAGCTCCCCTCCACCTGGTCCCCCCGCCCGTGCCCTTACACCCACCACTGTCTTCATCCATAGATGTAAGATTTTTGTCCAGTCTCTTCCCATACCCCTCAGTCCATTCCCTTTCTATGCCCTTCCTTCTATTCTATTTACCACTTTATTCTGTTCATCAGATATTTCTATTGACTTAATTGTTATATTCACTGGTTGATAGGTATGTATTTGTTGTCACTTTGTTGTTCATTGTGGGACAGCCCTTGCTGCAACGGCTTTCCTCGCCCCCACCTCGTGGAGGTCTGCCGCCTACAGCCATGCCGACCTGGCACTGGAGTTCAAGGCTTTGGGGAAGAGGAGGTGGCGGTGGGTGTGGCCACTGTGTGCTCCCCTCTCTGCACCGAGGAGGAGTCTGCGCTCATGTGGGCCCACACCTGCTGATGCTCAGCACCTCCAACACTTGCTCTTTCTTCCAGTCGGAGAAGAGATTGCTCTGGAAGTTTGTCTTCCAGCCCAGCGCTCCCTGATAGAGAACACTGTGTTTTATCCCCCTCAGTGCCCAGCACTGGGTCCCACAGGCCACGTGCCCCTCTGCAGGTGATTGAGACAAGGGCCAGTAGGTGGAGCTACAGAGCAGGCACCAACTGGCCCATGGCTGTGGAGGTGCAGGTGGCTGGTACCTGGGTACTGACCTTCCTCCCAGGAACCTGGGTTGTTGACTTCCCTCTTCAGAATGCAAATCACTCCCGATCTGGGGTGGGGATGGGGGGAGGTGAGTTCCTGCAGCTCACCCAACCCTGAAAGATTAAGGCTCAGGCTTGCTGGGAGTTTGGCCTTGGGAATAGTCCATGGGAAGGGAGAGTCGGTAAGACACAAGGATACTTCCGTGTCACAGGGGAGCATAAAAGTCTGCTCAAAGGCTCAGTCCTGGGTGGGAGTCCTGGTGTCCCTCTCTCTCCCTCACCCCCTCCCCCTTTCTTTCTCTATCTTTTTGGTGAATCAGGATCCAAATCAGGTCAAGATATTAAGATTCGATGCTGTTTGATAACTCTTACATTCTCCTATTTTTCAAGTACTTTCAGAACTGTTTTAGATTTAAAGGAAAACTGAGCATATGTTACAGAGTATGTCTCTACATATATATAATTCCCCTGTCATCCGCGTTGGACAGGGCGCATGGGTCACAGCCAGTGAACTCACAGTGAAACCTCCTTGTCAGCCACAGCCCACAGTCCATTCGTGTTTGCGTAGCTGGTACCCTTTCTTCTCCTCCAGGCCGATCGGGTACCACAGGGCATCCAGTCGTCATGGCTCCTTCAGCTCCCCCGGCTGTTCTCAGATTCCTTGGCTTTGAGGACTTGGACGACGTGGAGGATGTGTTTGCAGGATGTTGATGTTTTGCAGGATGTGCCACTGTGGGAAGTTGATGTTTTTCTCATGATTAGACCAGGGCTATGGGCTTGGGGGAAGCAGAGCTAAGAGCCATTTTCATCGCCTGTGCAGGGTGCATGCAGCTGACATGAGTTCTGACCACCTGGCGCGTCCCGCTCGGCAGGTTCCTCCGCTGTGAGGTGCCCTCTGCCCCCCTGTCCACACTGTGCTCCTGGGGAGGAAGCACCCCGTGCGGCTAACACCCGGGGTGGGGCGTCTGCGTGCCGTCTCCGATGGTGGAGGGTCCATGTCAATCCGTGGAGAATTCCTCCCTATTAATTTAGTTGCTTCGTAATAGCAGCACAGTCTCATGAATATTTATTTTGTCCTTTGAGTTTTCATTCAATACTAATTAGCTTTCCTGCTCAACTTGTTCCAGCTCTGGCCACTGAGAGTTCTTGCCATTGGTTCCTCTGCTCCTATGATATTCGCTGTGTGGGAACTGTAACTCCTTCTGTCTCTGATCATTTAGGCTCCCTCCCTCCCTCCTTCCCTCCCTCCCTCCCTCTATCTTTCCTTCCTTCTTTTCCTCTTTCCTTCCAGCCTCCTTCTTCCCTTCCTGCCTTTTTGGTGGCGTTCCTCCCTTTTTCCACCCAGTTGTATGCGAGGACACCTGCGGTGACCAGCTTGTGTCTGCCTGAAGGGCGTCCCCAGATGAGGAGACAGACCCCAGCGCACACATTCAACACCGGGCAGTGAGTCACATGGCCAGACACACAGGGAGCTCAGTGCCTAGGAAGGGAGGTGGACCTGGCTGCAGGGGGTGGTGTGCCACTGGCGAGGCCCCAGTCCAGGAGGAATGGGAAGACGCTGAGGGAGGCAGTGGCCAGTTGGAAAGCAGTGACTGGGTTCCGGATGGAAAAAGGTGTGTGTGCATAGAACCCACGCTGACAGCTGTCTTGGTGCACTGGGGACACAGCAAGTAGCCAGTGGCCTGGAAATATGCTAACAGAAGCCTGGTGGAGTAGAGGCCTCCAGGGAAACAGAAGCAAGTGTGTGAGAGCATGTGTGTGTGCATGTGTGCATGTGTGCGTGATGTGATACATGGCTGGGAAGGCCATGAGCTGGAGGGTAGACTGGCAGGCTGGGGACCCAGGGAGGAGCGGCTGCCTAGATCTGATTCGGAATGCAGCTGCCCGCAGGAAGCCTCCTTCCTCGCAGGAGGCCTGTCTTTTCTTTTATTCTTGTCCACTGATTGGCCCGGGCCCCCATGTTACCGGAGGGTCCCCTGCGGTACTCCACGTCTTCTGACTGACCTGTCATCTCCTCCACAAGCTCCTTCCCAGAAGCATCTGGGGTGCCGTTGGACCAGATGTCTGGGTGCCGTGCCCCAGCTGCCTGACCTCCGTGTCCTTGACTGTAAACGAAGGCCTGGGCCCCCTGGTCTCTGCGTAGCCTTCCAGGCTGGTCTGAATCTAATGCAGCCGCGTGCTCAGCCCGTGGTGGCACCGGCCCCCTCAGGACCCTCGGCCCGAGCACCGGGCACTTCAGCGGGGGAGGCCACACACCGCAGCCCCGATCTTAGTGGCCCAGCAGGGCCTGACCTCGCAGAGGGCGGCGTGGTCCTGGGAGAGCCCGGGACAGGGCAGGAGAGGCTGGGCTGTGCTGCGAGGGGGCCTCAGTGGCAGATCCAGCCCTGAAAGGTCTTTCCAGAGACAATGATGCTACTTGCGGATTTTATCTTTGCCGTAAAACCGAAGCAGACACGTATTCCAGGAACACATGCAGTAACGACACAGGAACTTCTTATCGTTGTGAGGGGACCTCGTAGGCGAGGGGGCAGGCGTCAGTGCTGATGGCGGACAGCCACCAGCAGGAGGCAAGGGCTTAGGACCCTCTCCAGTGGCGTGGGGCGGGCTCAGAGCTTTGCTGCAGCTGGTTCTCCTCTGGGGGGCAGGGCGGGGCATGGGGGTGGGGGTGGGGTGGTTAGAGATTTGGGAGTCTCCCCAAGCCCTTCCTTCCCCAACCAGCTACCAGTTCTCCTTTGAAATGACTTTGGAGGGAGGAGAGCTGGCCTCACTTCATGCGTTCTCACAGTGCTTTCGCCCAACAAGTTCAGGGCCAGCCCCGTGTGGACCCGAGAGGGAAATTCGTAGGACGGAGCCGCTGCCCCGAGAATAGCCAGAGTGGAGGGGCGGCGTTAGGCTGTGAGCACCCCTCTTCAGGGAGGCACACGTGTTCCTCAGCGTGAGCAGCAGCTGAAAGGAACCACAGCAGCAGCCCGGCCCTTTCTAACACCCTCTGTCTGCCCTGTGACCACCGCCCTGGCGGTGTCTCCCTCCAGAGCCCGCCTCCCTGTGACTGTGGGGGTGCGTCCCCGCAGGTGGGGACCACGCGGCCTCGTCTGGCCCATCCTCTCACCGGGCACTTCTCACTGGAGACGTGTGTGTGCGCGTGTGTGTGTCCCTGTTATTTACAGGGTCGTTGTAGGGATAGACATCCAGCGGAAGGACATGCGATGCGTGACTTAGGAACACGCGCTGTTTGAATGGTGCCAGACCACACTTCGTCTTTTGCCCCCACAAACCTGCTTCCTCGTCACACTCCTCACCGAAGCCTCAGGCCACACCTCCTCCACTCACATCCAGCACGCCGCGTGACACCTCCAGAAGCTGCTGGTCCTCCACTCCCTGCGCGCCCAGGGGCTCACCTTGGCGGGGGGCCCGCCCCGTGCTCTCCGCCTGGCCCCGTGCCGCCTGGCAGAGGCTTGCACAGCGCCTGGAACGGCTCACCTCCCGCGCTGCTGCCTTGGCGAGGACAGCGGCTCGGGCTCCCTGAAGCCAGAGGGGCTGGCGCTGCTCGCTCTTTCCTCCTCATTTGCTGCCACTGAGCCTGGGGAGTCGAAGGAACAGCATGGGGTGCCCGCCCTCCCCACCCACATTGCAGAGGAAGCGTGATGCCAAGCCTGTCGGGGTGGGGGGATGGAAATATGCACACACGAACACATGCAAGGCACATGGGCACACACCGACACACATAATGCACACACAGGCAAGGCACAGATACACATGATACACACACAGGCACAGATACACATGATGCACACACAGGCACACATGCTTACACACAGGCACACACAGGTACATGGGCGCGCACACAGGCCACAATGGCAGTTGCATAGTTGGGATTGGGACAGAGACCTTTGGCCCACACGCTGGATACCCATCCTTCCGGGCCCTTTCCAGAGGCAGTTCGCCAGCCCTTCCCTGTAATCCAGGTTCCTGGGAAGCCGCTGAGCCTGCCAGTGTCCGGAGGGAACCGAGCAGGGCTGCTGCGTCGGGAGTCAGGATGCCCTGAAATGACCGAGGCTGTGGGTTTTCCTGGGAGAGCCTGAGACAGGGGATTATTCTTGTTTCCTGTCATTCAACTCCTCTTCCCGTTTCTTCTCCTTAAACCCGAGCGAGCAGCCCGGCTGCCCCTGGCAGCTGTCGGCACAGACATTCCGCTGAGCTACACTGGCGGTTCCCTCGGGTGAGATGCAGATGCGGTGGCGATTATGAGCATGTGACATAAAACCCTGGAAAACGTCGCGCTGGCAGAGAGAAAGCTGGGTCTAACACTGGGCTTTTTGGGATTTGATCCAAGAGGGGATGAAGACCCCCCTGGAGACTGCAGATGGGGAGGGAACCCCAGGGGTTCCCATGATGGCAGATCCTGGGCTCTGTGTGCCGGGGGCACCACAGGGGCTCCCGAGGTCCAGGGAGGCCGCTCACACAGCCGTCTTCAAACCCAGGGCGTTTATGAGGGTGGAGGTCAGATCCAGGGAACCCCCTCTTCCAAGGGGTACAGGCCTTCCCTCACCTCCAGGGCCCAGCGCTGGGAGGGACCTCAGGAGGCAGGGTCTGAGGGGCTCATTTCCTACATGGGAGACTGAGGCTCAGGTTCGAGAAACCACCGTAACATCCCAGCCAGCAAGCAGCCACGCTGGGTTCCCGCCTGCCCGACATGCTCCGTGCCAGCGAGCGTCTGGAATGCACCAGGAAGGGATCTGACTGGAGGTAGCCGCTGGCCTTCCCCCTCCCCGAGCGGCAAGCATCCTCGTCAGTCCCTAGAGAGACTCCTGTGGGTCAGATGACACTTCTTCCAGCCATGCTGGGAGGGGGACAGCTGTCCGAGGAGAGGGGGGCCTGTGCGGAGCCCCGGGACTGTGAGAAAGGTCAGCTGGGGAGGCCCGGGAAGGTGGGGAAGGCTGAGAGGAACTCAGGATCCCGAGACAGCGTGACGGAAGCTGCAGTGGGAACATCGAATGGAGCAGAGCCACGCCAGGACGCCCCGTCCTGAGCCTCCTCACATGACCACGGAGCCGCCGTGGCGTTCCTCTCGCGGGTCAGCCCCCCGCTCTGCGCGTGGAGGCAGAAGATCCCCGCGCACTGCTTCCCCGCGTGTTAGACATCACGTGGGTCAGTGAACAGCCCAGGTGGTAGCAGCGTGAAAGGCAGACGGGCCGCAGGGGCTGTTCCCCGGGCGCCCCCACCTGCATGCGTGCCCGCTGGCAGCCTCCCAGAGCCGGGCTTTGGGGAGGGGGCGGGGGAAGGTGAGGACTCAGCCTCCAGCCTGGCTGGAGCGTTCTGTTCTCTCCCACGAGCTGCCCACAGGTCTGGGTGTTCCGCACCAGCCCGGGGCCCAGACATGGCCTCGAGCTCTCTGCCCACCTCCTCCAGGAGGCAGAGGAGATGAGACGTTTGCACAAAAGGCACCTCATGGGGGAAGAGAAACCTCATTTGCGGCTGAATGTGGTCCAGTCCGTCTCGACCCTCCTAGAGAAATGGAAGAGCTTCTCTCCCACGTTGCGGCTCAGCCCAGGGGACGCCGCAGCCTCGACGGAGCTCACACAGTGAGCGGAGCCACCCCGAGCCCACGGACCGCGCCCCTCGCCTGTCCTCCTAGCAGACGCTCCCGCAGGCAGCACGTCATTCATAACTTACAGACGGAGAAATCAACCCAGAGACTTGGACTTGGCGAAACCAGTGGTTAGTGAACGGACGGGCTGGGCCTGGCGCCAAGGACCACCTGACCCAGAGGCGCCTGTGCCCTCCTTGCCGGCGACTGGCTGTTATGCGTGTGTTTCCAGGCAGCGCTGTGCTCAGTGTTCGGCACACGCTGTCTCCCTTCCTCCTCGCAATAGCTCGTCCCAGCGGTGCCTGGTTCCCACACACTCGCGAGAACACCGAAGCCCAGAGAGCTGACCACCCTGGACAGTGTCACCCAGCCAGGCGCCCCCGAGGCCGAGGCCCGGGCTCAGCATAAAGTGAGTGCATGGACCCTTTCATAAGAGCCCGTCTTGTCTGCACATGGGAGGGAAGAGAGAGCATGAGCCGGGTAATGAGCATCTGCAGAGTCAGCGTGGATTTCCTCCTGAGGAGAGCACAGGGCAGACACAAAACCCATTCCAGCCGCAACCCATCCCTCCGTCCCACTGTCCCACCGTCACCGGGTGAGGGGCTGTGAGAAGGGCAGCCGACCCCACGGGGGTGTGGTGGTGGCCCAGGTCTTGCCTTTGGGGGAGTAAACCTCCAAGTGTCTGTCCGAAGCTGCCTTTCCCTCCTCATCTGCTCCTGCATCGACAGTGCTCTCCTACCAGCCATTTACAGCCTCCGGTCCAACACGCAAGGTTGTGAGAAGGTGATAAAAACGTGCCGGGACTCCGTCTTCCTCACAGCACACAGGCGGTGCCTCTGTTCTGTCTCTACTGCTCCCGGGCGCACGGCTTCGGTTGTGGATTCATACCCCAGCGGGACTTCCTCTGACACGCGCTTCAAGGACATTTCCACGAGGGCAGCTCAGCAGATGCTGCTGGGACAGCGGGAGTGCTCTCTCTGCGTCCAGCACCATGGCCCTGGCCCTGCCTCTGCAACTGCTAAGCACTTGAAATGTGGCTAGTATGACTGTGCAACGGAATACTTCACAAAATATATTTTTATTGATTTCAGAGAGGAAGGGAGAGAGAGAGAAACATCAATGATGAGAATCATTGATCTGCTGCCTCCTGCACACCCCACACTGGGGATTGAGCCCACAACCTGGGCATGTGCCCTTGACTGGGACTTGAACCGTGACCTCCTGGTTCATAAGTTGACGCTCAACCACTGAGCCACACTGGCCGGGCTACAACAGAATTCTTAATTCGGTTTTAGTTGCATTTAAGTGGCCACAAGTGACTCATGGCGACAGTACTGGACAGCACAGATCCAGATAATTACTGAGAAAAGTATCTACCCAGCTACTTATTTCGACATTTTATTTTTTTTTTACTGTGAAATTATGTTAGTTTGTTTACCAACAGGGTTCACGCTCAGCCTCAGTATTTTGCACCGCGGGGACGCACAGTCGTGGAAACACTGGGCGCAAAATGAAGTTCAAGGAAGAGACGGAGGGCGGTGATTAGCGTGTCATGGCAGACAGTTCAGTGTTGACCTCACCAGGAAACTGGCAGAGCTTCCCTCCCAGGGAGGTGTCTGAGGTCAAGAGGTGCAGGCTTCATGGAGCTGCTCATGGGGGCGTCTAATGAGGAGATGACCCTCACACAGGAAGCAACCGGTCTTGCCAGCGCCCCAGGCACCCGCGGCTGCGAGGCGGAGAGCAGGATGCGCGGTCACGGTCCCCCGGCTCCCTGTCTGGGGTGGGTTCTCTCTCTGACCACGTCGCTGCCTCCCTGCCAGCAAGTTCTCTCTGTTCAGTAGCCCTTCGCTCCCTTTCCTTGCTGATTATTATGCTTTTTATAGCCCTTATCTCGGTCGAGAATTGTTTATTCATAAATAGTGAAATGACCTCCCAGGAAACATTGCATCAGGAACTCTGTCCCGGGAGCCTCCTCCTTGCTGACCGCTGAGCTGGATCCCCCATGGCCACTCCAGGATCTAAATACACCCTCCTGCCCTGCCACAGGGGCTTAGTGGCTGAGCAGCAACCTATGACCCAGGAGGTCACATTCCATTTCCGGTCGGGGCACATGTCTGAGTTGTGGGCTTGATCCCCAGTGTGGGGCGTGCAGGAGGCATCCGATCAATGCTTCTCTCTCATCATTGAAGTTTCTCTCTCTCTCCCTCTCCTTTCCTCTCTGAAACCAATTAAAATATATTTTAAAAATAAATACACACTCCTGAGCCAGTCCAGGAGCGGAGCAGGGCAGCCGTGTTCTCCCAGCTCTCTGGGTGTATCTGTTCTGCAGCTGGGTTGGGGCAACACTGACCCAACCCTCCTCCTCCAGGACAGAGGCTTTCGGCAGTGGGACCCGCTGTGAAGGTCTGGCTCAGCCTTGGGGCTCTCCGGCCATTGTCACAGCCACTGGCGACATTCCCCCGCGTGCCCTGTGCCTTGAGAGGCACCTGTTATGAGCCCCTGTGCAGAACCCGAGAAGGAGGGGTTCCATTCCCAGGAGAGTGGGGAGCTCACGCTCCTGGTCTGTGCCAGGCACTGCCCTGGGACATGGTGCTGTGGCAGCCAACAAGACACATACCTCTGCTCCTCAGGGGCTTGCGTTCTGGCGAGGAGACAGACAACACATGCACACACGAGTTAACGTGTCCCGTGGCGAAGGCCACGGTGAAAACCAGCCAGGCAGATATGGGTGGAGAGTGAGGCAGGGGAGCTGCCTGGAGGAGGAGGCAGCTCAGATCTCCTTTCCCAGTTGTTGGCCAGGGGCTCTGGAGGGAGAGCAGCCAGGCGAGGGAGGACAGGGAAGAGCCCTGAGGCCAGAGGACACACCACTCAGTCACACAGGTGACCCAGGGCAGGGGCAGGACTCTATCCACTCTTTCGGACTTCTCAGAGCGCTCTCTCTCTCTGCTCTTCGACCACAGCTCACTGTGTTAGAGGTTTTGTACCTACGTGACATTGGACAACGAGTTCATTCCTCCCTGCGCCCCCCTCATCTGCAAAACGGGATTTTGGCTGTAATGGGACAAGCTCCTGACTTAGCACTTTTACACACGTGGGGTTGTTTATTCCCCCAACACCTGGAAAAGGGCATTATACCCATTTCACAGTTGGGAAAACTGATGCATGGGGAAGGGAACCGGCTCTCCTATTGTTCCCTCGCTGCTAGGAGGCAGAGGCTGGATTTGAATGCCAACCTGCTGAGCTGCACCTACCATAGTGACTTATCCCCCTGCGAATCTCTCCTGCTGCCCTTTGAAGCCCACGGTTGGAAGAGCCAGAGGAGGAGCTCTGGGGTCAGAGCTGTGAGCTGCACGTTGGTGGCTGAGCCGGGCTTAAATACGAGAGGTCCCAACCCCTGTTGAGTGAGAACTTGGCAGAATTCACCATAACAGGTGCCCTCTTCATACTGGCTTTCAACGGTAAAAAGAACGTCTTTCGTGGAGGCACATGACAGCTGACACATTAGAACATCACGCTCCAAACTGCAGACTTATTAAAGCCATTAGAGTAATTATAACTGAGGACTCACTTAAAAGCCCGTAATGACTTTTTAGACAGCCTTTCGCTTGAGTGCCTTCTCCCATCTCTGTCATCCTCCCTCCGCCCCCCCCAGGCCCAACGAGAGCTTTTGTTCTCTCCTTTATCAGCATCCCAGAGCCCTTGTCTGTGAGCATGATGGGAAAATCCTGCAGGAGAAAGAGTGTGGGCCTGTCTAGGCTGCGTGCCTCACTCCATCCTGTCTCACATTTCCTTAGCTTGTGGGTGAGTCTTGTTTAAGGAAACGTCTGCCTTGTGAGTCTCTTGGTCTCGCACAGGGTGCCAGGCAGGCCAGCATCGGGGTTTCCCGGGAAACTCACACACAGAAGCCCCCACAGACCACGTGGCCTTGAGAAGATGGTCACAGATGGAGTGTGTGACTTCTCACAGGATGCCCAATGGCTCTTTGTCGCTTTCTCCCTGGCGCTGTTCCTGGCGCATAGTAGGTGCTCATATAATGACTCCTTCATCCTCCCGACTTGTATGAAGTGAAAGATCCCTTCGAAAAATGAACAATTGGATTGTGCTGTGAATTTGGGGTTTTAGGTAAGAGTGGACCTCAGCTGAATAGAGGACTCTGTCATTCATTCGGGAAATTTGCTACGTATCGGGCACTGTGAACACTTTACGAATAAGCTCTGGCCCTGGCCGGGTGGCTCGGTCGGTTGGGGCATCATCCCTGGCACCAAAGGGTTATTGGTTGGATTCCTAATCTGGGCACATTCTTAGGTTTCAAGTTTGATCCCTGGTTGGGATACGTACGGGAGGCAACCAGTGGATGTTTCTCTCTCCCATTGATGTTTCCCTCTCTCTCTCTCTCTCTCTTTCCTTCCTCTCTCTTTAAAATCAATGTAAAGGTATCCTTGGATTAAAAAAAAATAAGATGTGGATTCTGTGAGTAAGTAAGTGTACATGGACTTATGTGTACCATGGAAACCACTATGGGAGCAATGATTAAGAATCATATAACTCCGAATATGGTTGTTTTGTTGTATTTTGTTTTTTGTTTTTTTTTTTTTTAGTGTGTTTTCTTTTGTGTGAAACTTGGCAGGCGGATTAATTATAAAATAGAAGTGGAAAAGCCGAGAAACAGCAATAACCGAGACATTCCCGAGGGGGACTAGGTCGGGCGACTGACTTGCCAGCTCTCTGGACTTGGTGTCAGCCCTGGGAATGAGGGCGTCGTGCGGGCAGGTGTGGGCCCTGGATCTGACTTGGTGAGCCCCGGCAGCTGTCCCCTGGGGAAGGTGGCTAGCCAGGGCGTGTCTCCTGGGCCACTGCCATCCAGAGAGCAACCTACCTGACCCGGGACCCTCTGCCACGTTACACACGCAAATCAACCTCGGGAGGCTTGGAGGTTCAAGGTAAAGCTAGAGACGTTTTAGATGACCGAGGAGTGTGGCTTTGTGACCTCACGTTTGACAAGATTTACTTTGACGAGACAAAAAGCATATACGGTAAAGAAAAAAATTGACAAAATCATCCTCATGAAACGTGAGAATTTCAGTTTATCTAGAGAAGCCACAGAGAGAGGGTAACAATCAGCCAGAGGCAGGAAGAGGCATTTGTGCATAGTTGACAGCGAGTTACTTTCCAGAACGTGCAGCAAACTACACATCAGTAAGCACACGCAGCTCAGTGAGAGAATGGCTGACGATTCCATCATACGGAGCGGAGAAACAGGAATGACCAACGTAGCAAAAATGAAGGTCTGCGAGGAGACGACACAGGAGAGTGGGGCAGCGGAGGGAGAGGAAACGCGCGTCTCTGTGGTGAAGAGTCCCAGGGGCCCAGGTTTCCAGGTTGGCACCTACTCAGGTCAAGGCTTTTATGAGAAGAGAAGCAGGTCAGCGAGGTGGTTTTGTTTATATAGAAATGAGCCATGATCTGTGCTTTGTTCATAAGCTCTCCGTATCCCTTACCCCCTCTGAGTCTTATCCCCACTCCCTTGATGGATGGCAGATCCCATTTCACAGCCAGTGTGCGAAGGGAAGGGTGGATTTCCTGCAATCGTGCGCAGCTTTGCTGGGGGGAATGGGGGTGCGTGGGGGGGGGGAGGCCGGAGGGGAAGGAAAGAGCATGTGGCTGAGACCCAAGGCTAAGTGTGCACAGGAGACTGGCCAGGAATGAGGCAGCCAGGCCCCAGGTGGTGCCCACAGCTCAGGGATCTGGTGTCCGATTCTCCAGCTGTGGACAGCAAACTGGGGTCTGCCAGTCCCACCCTGTCCCTCTAAGTGTCCCTCAGAGGTGCATGGAGCCTCTCCAGGAGCCCCCACTCCCTGGAGGCCATGGCAGGGAGCCCAGCCCGACACCTGCCTGTTGTCAACACACCCTGGGCCTGAATGGGCAGAGCGACGCTCTGATCGCACACGGGGAGGAAGGGCAGTGAGACCGGGCCACCTGGGAGCACCTGCTATGAAACGGCAGAGAAAACACCTGGGACCTGGAACAAGTGTGTCGATCACGGGTGGGCAACCGCAGCTCACGAGCCAAATCCGACAGGCCGCCTGCTCCTGCACCGCCGTGAGCGAAGGGTGGTTTCCACAGTTTCCTGTGGCTGGGGGCAAGGTCAAAAGGAGAAAACGCCTTCATGACACATGAACTTGGCCCATCTCACCGTCCACAACTAAAGGGCTTGGAACCCAGGCGTTGGGCCTGGTGCTCGCGCTCCGCGTGAATCAAAAGAAGCGCCGCAGCAGGGACATGGGGCTATGGGGGGGGGGGGAGAGGGGACACCTAACTGCAGAGGGGGTTTGCCAACCTGTGGCAGAGACCTCAGGGCACCGTGCCATGCGGCAGAGAGGCAAGAGCTCTGGGTTTGTGGGGAGCCATCGCCATGCACCCACACCTGCCCGGGCACAGCGAGGGCATTCAGTACCCACAGTTCAGTATGTCCCTCCAGCTGCAAACCCAGGCCACATGGCCAAGGCCCACCCCTGGAGGGTCAGTCTCCATGATGCCACCACTGACCCACAAAGTATCCTCGGTGCCCAGCCCTGCGCCCAGAGTCCTGCCGAGGCCACCACACCTGGCCCCTTCCCTCACGTAGCCACGAGGCCCCCGCTCAGAATGAGTCTCTCACCCGCATCCACCTGCTACCTGAACACATCTCCTAGCTATTCATTCCTCAGCAAGTATCTGCTGAACCCATGCCCCGGGGTAGGGGTCAGGGTATAGTGCTAAATAATAATAAGGCAGGCGTGGCCTCTGTCCTCACAAGGCAGAGAAGCACTGACACATAAGATCCCAGGTTAAGTGCCCCAGGGTAGCTCTGACCAGCATCGTGAAGGAAGGTGTGTGGATGACAGACAGGGGCCGGGTCCATGAGAGTCACGCCGAGGGCCTGCAGGACACGGGGACGTGACCTCTGCAAAGGGAAGAGAAGTGGACAGGCAGAGGGGGCAGCCTTTGCCAAGGCTCCGGGGAGCCTAGAGGATTGAGGGACAGAGAGGACAGTGCGGCTGGAGCTGGCTGGGCGGGGGGCAGTGGTGGGAATGAGGCAGGGGCGGCAGGGTCCCCGCCTCCTGTGCTCCCCTCCCCTCTGCCGTCTCCCACACACTCGCCTCGGACAGGAAGGTCCTCCTGGGGCAGAGAGAGCAATGCGTCCCCCTTGTCTGCACCCCAGTTACACTGTCCACCCGTACGTCCAGTGGAGGGAGTCCTTGCATGCGAGTGGCCCGCGCTGTACTTGGTGTGGCCCGGGAACGGGGACGGTGGTGACGGGTGTGGACAGCAGGATCGCACATGTGTCGTAGGCATGCACGCCTGACGTCAGCGGAGTGAGCACGCCCACAGCTCCCGGCGTGGGAAGGGCTCCGTGGGCGCTGGCGCTAACGATTTTCGTCCTCATCCTTCACCGCTTGTCGTTACTTCTGTGTCGGTGTCACGAAGTGAAATGGGCCCGGCCGGTATGACTCAGTGGGTGAGCGTTGACCTGTGAACCAGAAGGTCGCGGTCCATTCCCGGTCAGGGCTCATGCCTGGGTTGTGGGCTCCATCCCTAGTGTGGGGCGTGCAGGAGGCAGCTGATCCAGGGTTCTCTCTCATCATTGGTGTTTTCTCTCTCTCTCCCTCTCCCTTCCTCTCTGAAATCATAAAAGCATTTTTTTTAAAGAAATAAATATCATTGAAAGAATCAATAAAACCGGGATACATTTTTTTCCCCTTCCTTTTTATTTTTAACATTTTCACAAATGTTATTGCTACATCCTCCTTTCTCTTAAAATTTAAAATCTTCCATTCCTGAGGTTTTTTTTTTAAAAGATGCAGCCACACAGGCCTCACTGGCAAGAGGAGCCCCAAAAAGAAGCGCGCTCCCCAGGGAGAGGCAAGCGGAAGTCGGGGCCCCTTGAGCATTCCCGTGTCCCCGTCTGTCCCGGGGTGTCCCCTTCTCCCTTCCCTGGAAACCCCGAATGGCAGTTGCAGGGGGAGGATCTGTTATCAGCGTGGGCTCAGAAAGTGCTGAGTCAGCCTGAAGCTGTAACATGAGTCATCGTGGGAGGTTGATCAGCTCTGATCCACAGTTTGGATCAAAGAATAAGAGCCTGTGCTTCGGGCCTGGCGGCCTCTGTCCGCCCGTCAGCAGGACCAGCGGGGTGTCCTCATGTGAACTCCAGCCTTCCCAGGACGCCAGGCTGGCAGCACATCAGGGAGAAGCCATCGGGCTGCTTCTGCCTCGATGTCCCTGACTGGAGAATCGAGGCTGCTCTCTGGAGGTCAGAAGTGGTGCAGAGAGCTTGGTTAGATTCATCTGCAGAAGAAACAAAAGTTAACCAGAATGCCTCCTTAATTTGTGAAATGGTTAATACCGTAGGCACATGGGACCTTGAATGTCATTCACATCTCAATTTAAATAGACAGCCCAGCTGGTGTGGCTCAGTGGTTGAGCATCGACCTATGAACTAGGAGGTCACGGTTCAACTCCCGGTCAGAGCACAGGCCCGGGTTGTGGGCTCCATCCCCCGTGGGGGACGTGCAGGAGGCAGCCGATCAGTGATTGTCTCTCATCATTGATGCTTCTCTCTGTCCCCATCTCCCTTCTTCTCTGACATCAATAAAGATATATTTTAAAAATAGATAGGTAGACACATACGTTTTCTGAGCCTTGTGCATCTTAGCGTGTACTGAGGTGTGAGAGGGTTAAAACTCCTGAAGGCAGCCTCGCGCCTGCTGTTGAAAAGGTAGCAGTCTGTCCAGCGAACAGAGTCAGAACCGCCGAGACCCATTTTACCAGCAGCCGCGGCCCTGACAGGGAGCCGCACACTCGCCCGCCTGTTCTATTTTTGTGTTCCTGGGCGATCGCTTGAGTTAGTCTGACTGTTCTGCTGCAAGGGGAGGAGGCTGGTTCGTTTCTGCCTGAGGCTCCACGCGTAGGGGGCGGTGCTGAGTTACAGCCCAGGGGGTATCAGGGTGACGGGGCTGGCTCTGCCCTCGGCAGCCTGGCTGCTGGAAGGCGAGGCTTGGCTCCTGCCATAATTTGGGCTGTTTTCGTTGTTTCATGAACGTAAAAGAAGTGGCCGCAGAGTCCTAGCAGAGCTAAAAGGAAGAGGTTTCACCCTAGCTGGTGGTGCAGTGGTTAGAGCATCGGATGAAGGGTCGAGGGTTCGATTCCAGTCAAGGTCAGGTCAAGGGCACACCCCTTGGTTGCAGGCTCTATCCCCAGTGGGTCTGGGCACGTGCCAGAGGCAACTAATCCATGTGTCTCTCTCACTTTGATGCTTCTCTCTTGTCTCTCCCACTCCCTTCCACCCTCTGTAAACTCAGTGGGAAGATGTTCTCAGGTGAGGACTGACAAACAAAAACAAGGGTTTTCTTGTCTGTGGAAACCATTTCCTTTCAAGTGCATGTCAGGGAGGGGAGAGGAGAGAGAGAGAGAGAGAGAGAGAAAAAAAGAAAGGGAGGGGAGGGGGA
>PVJC01006652.1:0-13822 GCA_004026665.1 Murina feae | reverse complement strand
CATGTGCTCACCTCCCCCCTCCCCATGCTGCTCTGCCCCTTCCCCGGGGACCTGCCCTGCGGGGATTGGTGGCGGTTCCCTGGAGATATGCAGGCTCCTGCTCCCTCTCTTATTAGGCGCCATGATACCCGGCTCCCTTCGCGCTCGGCCTTTATTAACGTTTGGCTACTTGTGCTCACAGTTTGGGAGCCAGACCGACAGGGTTGCTGTTCAGGGCTGCAGTGCAAACAGGACAGAGGGGCGGAGGGAGAGCCATGGAGCACACGTGGTTTTTATTTTAAACAACTCGAAGCACAGGCCTAGGCTTCCAGGGGCTCGGCGGTGCCTGAGACCCCTTTGACGCCCCCCGCTAAGGCTCTCTTCTACTGGTCAGGAGACACAAGAATATTCTAGAACAGAGTTCCCCAGCAACCACCTGCTGGCATGCAGGTGGCGGCTGCCCCGAGGGAGTTTTCGGATGCTGGGAGAGCCGTCCCGCCGCAGCCTTGAATTAGGAGCACCGAGATGCGGTCACCAGGCCACGCTGGCTCTCCTCTTGTGTCACCCGGCGCTGATCTGGGCATGATAGCCGTCCTGTGGGTAAGGAGATGGAGGCCTCGGAAACCTTCCCCATCCAGAGAAGACACCTGTGTAGGGACCCTCCCTCCCCGGCCCCCTCGAGATTCCCATTCTTTTCCTGCTGCATCACAGACCCACAAGCCTGACCGCCCAGAAACCAGCGGGCACCACGTAACCACAGGTTTTTTCTGAAAATGGGCCTTTCTCAAGGGGAGACCCCTGCTCACCTGAGCCCGTCTTTACAATGCAGACAGGCTCCTGGGTCCTGCAGCCCCGACGCGTCAGCAGGACCGAGAAGGCACAGTGCTAGTCTCTGCGCTGCCGAAGCAAGCGAGCGCGAGGATGTACGTTGTAATGTGGCCCGAGCATGCTGAGGTGTGAGACCTGCCGCCCTACTGTGTGCCTAGATGTGTGCTGAGAGGAACATGGAGAGATGGCCGCCCTGTGAGGACTTGCGAATTTCTGAGACGTGACCGTGGATGGGAGGAGGGAAGGGGAGCCTGGTGGATAATCTCTCGTGTGCACGAGGTGGATCTTTTGGAAACATGACTCGGCAAACAGCCACGAAAGAGTGAGGCCCGTTCTTTCTCGTCCTGCAGGTGAGACTTGAGGCTCAGAAGAGTTCAGTAATTTGCTCTAGGTCACGCACAGCCAGTAGGGGCAGAGCTGAGATTTGAGTCCAGGTCCACCGGCCACCAATTCGTCTGTGCTCTAGGATGACTTCCAAATCCAGGGACCAGCTGCTGACTGATTGACACGCGGGTGGTGCGGGAGGGTGGGCCAGGCTGGGAGATAGTACAACTTGTGTTGTGCCAGCCGAGATGCCCCGGTGGTGGCTCGGTGTGGTCTGTGGAGAGAAGAGTAACTCTAGACGGCTGTACAAATGCATCGCACGTCTTACCATTTGTGTGATCACCGACTTCTTGCATCCATTGATAGAGTCTGGCCAGTGGCAGGGAGGTGGCCAGGATCCCGGGTGATTTAGCAACAGCTGCAGAATCCCTGTTCCAGCCCAGCAGCCCACATGGAGCCAGACGGAGCCGGCATGTGGGGGCTCTACAGGGTGTTTGTTGTAAATCAAAGGTGGGAGGAGCTTCAGACAAGGAGCCTTCAGACGGGACCTGCATGCTGGGCTCTCCCCAAGACCCAGGCCTTGGCCACACAGAACCCTGCCCTCACCCCCCCGCCCCCCGTAGCCACACACACATCCCTGACCCTCCCTTCCTTCTCTCCCTTCTTTTCTTCTCACCCTTTATCCTTGGCTCCGACTTGCACAGGGCACCTACTATGCAAAGAGCTGAGCATACCGAGGTCATTGGGAGAGGCAGGTGCTGAGTGTCTACTGAGTGGTGGGCGTTGCCCTTGGACACACACAGATCCAAACCCAGCCACTCCGCTGTGTTAGACTCACAGCTGGAAACATTGGGACACTGTTCACGGCAAGACAGCTGGGCTCTTTCTAGGAGTCTGACCAGCTGTGGAAAGCTGATGGGAAATGTGGTTAGGGGTGTGCGCACGCTGCCCCTGGCAATTCTGCACTCTTTTCGTCTTTATTTTCCTCTG
Organism: Murina feae; assembly: GCA_004026665.1. Lineage (NCBI taxonomy): Eukaryota > Metazoa > Chordata > Mammalia > Chiroptera > Vespertilionidae > Murina > Murina feae. Next base: position 11,701 of record PVJC01006652.1, on the reverse strand, counting down.
TAAGTTCTTGGGAACTTAGGTCACATAGCCTAGTTGTTGATAATAAGCATTTATTGAGTGTCTACTATGTGCCTGACATTGGTATGTTATCTCATCAAATTCTCATTAAAAAAAAAAAAAAACACAAAGCAAAACTGAAGCAGATGTCCTTACTCTCCGCTTGATAAGTACGAAAACCGAGGGCCCCAGAGGTTGCATTTCTTGCCTAAAGACATTAAGATGAGATGATAGGGAAAGCCAGGAATCCCCAACAGGTATTCACCAAGAACTACTAGGTGACAGACACACGGGGTCAAGCCCAGAGAGTCCTTTTGGTCCTGCCCTCCCTCCATGACTGCCTTTCTGAGCCTCTGAGGAAGCTCACTGGGACTTAAAGCAGATGTGTTAAGAGACACAGCCCCCTGCGACTTGTTTATTTGTGCACTCATTTATTTATAGAAGTATTTATTCATCCTCTCACTCATCTATTCATTCAACAGGTATTTATTGCGTGCCTACTAGGTACAGGCATGTGCCTTTTACTAGGAATTCACTGGTGACCAGAAAGAGACATGGTCCTGGCTTAAGGAGCTGACCCTGTAGAGGGATGTAGACATTTATCTATTAACCACACTGAGGGCCATGGCCAGAAGGGAAACTCTGGTCCCTTAGGTAGAGCCTGATGCCAGGGAACCTGACTGCCTGACCTTGGGAAGTGAGGTTGACCTGGGGTCCAAGGTGAGGAAGAGTGACCTGGAGGAAGGTCTAGATGGGCAGCAGGTGCAAAGGGCCGGGGCTGAGGGGAGAGGCTCAGAGGTCACATCTAGGCATCCCCACCTACAGATCCTTGGGCATCTCAACCCCTTCCTGAACCAACAGTGTCCCCCAAACCTGGCCCATCTCACTCCGTGAGAACCCCAACACCCGGCCACAAGCCTGGAGATATCTCAGACTCCACCCAGTTCTATCAATTACCAAGGTCTTTCGATGCTCACCCCCCATTCCCCACTTCCATCATCTTCTCTCGGTTCCTTGAGATTTACCTTTCACATGACAGTGCTCAGCCCCTTAACCGGGACCTATTGTGGGCCTGCGGGTGGCAGGCACTGTCCTTAGCCCCGAATTACAGCAAGTTGGGCATTAGCTCATTAGGGACGTTGAGCAAGAAGTCAGCCATTTTCCCACGGGCTTCTTGCCTGTCCCCCCGCCTCCAGCCTCGCATCTCCCCACATTCCACGCTTCGCCTGAGTGGCCTCTGTAAATGCAAATCTGGCATGTCCACCCCTCACCCCCCCTCAGGGGTATCCATTGCCCAGGGAATAAAGTCCACGCTCGAGCCCCCACCCGTTCCGTCTGTCCCCTGCCACACCCAGACCACATCTAGCAGCAGGTCCCTGTGTCTGTATCTTAGATCAGTTCAGGGAACAGCTTACGGACTGTGTACACCCTTGGACACCACTTAGTACCTTTCTTATCTCTACTTGCTTTTCAGTTAGTCACATGCCATGCCATGCAGTGCGTTAGAGATAGGAAGGAATAAAAAATTAAATCACGTGCTGTGTCCACACGGACGCGTGGAGGACGGTCACTGAGAAAGTAGAGTTCTCCTGCTTTGCAGCGGGAGGCAGATTTAGCGCTTCCTCTGCCGTGAGGCACTGGCTGTCCCGTTGCTAAGTGGCTCTGAGTGGGTGTCCCCTGCCAGCTCTAATAGCTGGAATGAAAGCACTTGATCCTTATCCGCTTCGGGCTAATCTCGGGAAAGGCCTGAGGTCACCTTCTCAGGCATCTGGAAGAGCTCTCAATAGCTGTTCCCAGATCAAGTTCAGGAACAAACAGGGAAGGGCTCTATGAGAGTCCCTGGAACAGGTCTATGACTTTCATTTTCTAATCTTTAAAAAAGATAATGTCAAATTGATTTTTAGTTACCGATTTTGGGTCTTTCAAAAAAAATACATGCACACGTGTAAAAATGTTAACGCGGCCTCTGCCAGAAAGGAACACAAGGGGCAGAGTGTACTGATCCATGGAGGCACCTTGATTGGAAATGGACAGATCTGGGTCTGAGTCCTGGACGCAGCATGTTCTAGCTGTGTGGCCTCGGACAAGTTCCCCACCCTCTCTGAGCATTGGCGTACTCAGACAGAAAGCAAGAATCATCGTGCTGATCCATGACATCTGGTTTGCCCATGGAAGGGGACCTAGAGCTCACTGTGGGAGAACTGGTTCCAGGCCAATGGGAGCTCAGCCATTCTGTCCCTTAGACTCGATGAGCTCCTTCTCTCACAGGCTGGAGTCGGCCACCATGTGGTCTATGTGCTCCAACACCCAAGCCCTGCACCCACAAAATTCTTCCCCCCTGGGCCTAAGGGTAGTCTTCGAATTCTTTCTATGCCGCCTTAACTCAACCGATTTGGGTTTTCCATAAGATGAAACAGGTCACCTTGTTGACCCCTGTCCCTTATCAGCCCAGAAACTGGGCATGACAGGAGCTCAGGGATGGACCCAGGGCATCAGGCACTGACCCCTCCTGATGGTTTTCCCACCTTCCTTTTCCAAGACCCTGGACTCACCAGGAACCAGGATTTATCTAGACTGTTTGTCCAACCCCTCATTCTGCAGGTGGGACAGTTAAGGGAAGGAGAAGCAAGGTGTACTACAGGTCACCTGGCACTTACCAGCCAACCAGCCCATTAAGCCACCTGGCATTAAACAAGGCAACCTCAGGTTTCCGGGCTGTGCTCTAGAGCAGTGGCAGCCAACCAGTGGTCGATGGACCATGGTCGTCCATGTGGTCCGAAAGGTTGGCAACCGCTGCTCTAGAGAGCTCTCCGACAACATGAGAAGCTCAGAGCGTGAAGAGGGAAGAAGCCTGAGACCGGTCCTGGCTGGTTCTGTGGGACCCAGATCGACAGGACATCACTCTGGGTTCTAGGAAAGTCTGGCCAAGGCCAAGGTTGGCTACATCACCTCCCAGCCCAGGAGGAGCACCGCCATTGGAGTCAAAACTGTCATGATATTTTGCTTTGCCCGGCAGGTGTGGCTCAGTGGTTGAGTGTTGACCTATGAACCTGAAGGTCGCAGTTCGATTCTAGGTTAGGGCACATGTCTGGGTTCGATCGATCCCCCGTGTGCAGGAGGCAGCCAGTCAATGATTGTTTCTCATCATTGAGGTTTCTATCTCTCTCCCTCTCCTTTCCCCCCTGAAACCAATAAAAAGATATATATTTTTTAAGAAAGATAGTTTGCTCTGCTACTAGGACCCGGTCCCTCTGGGCCTCCTTTGCCTGCTAAAGGAACTACTAATAGCTTCTAACTCTTTGGGACTCAGACCATCGCATGGTATGATGGTATGAGAGCCACGCGGACTCGAACCTGGAGTCGTGTTCTGTCTGTGTGACATTCTGAGACGGGGTGGCCCTGGGTCTATAGGATTCGTCAGCCATTGACCATTGGAGCTGAGTGAGATCCCATGGAAACCACTGTGCCAGGTAGACGTGCAGGGGGAAACCCAAGAGGGAGACCGGGGCTGGGGCGGGACCATCCACGGCCGGACCTGCCGTCTCTGCGATGTCTGCACCTTTGGAGGAGCTCCTGAGAGTCCTCGAGAGCCAGGACATGTGTCAGGTTTGGTTTGTCCACCTTCTGCCCAAACAGGGCAAAGGGATGGCCTGGGGGAGCTCATTCCATCTGGCGAGGAGCCAGGAGTCAGGAGCCAGCACAGCCGTGGCCGGAAGGCCTGCTGCTGCTGGAGACACGGCTGCCTTTTTCAGAATCCACGGCAGGCTGATTCCTGGTACAGAGGAATGTCAGGTGGTAACGCAGACACTGTTGCTACCCGTCAAGATCTCTAAGAGTGGTCGCCAGGCAGCTGAGGCCCCTCCTACATGAAGGCGTCATCGAAGGCCCTCGGAGACCCCGGGATGTTAAGAGGCCTCCCTGGGGACGGAGAGCGAGGAGGATTCCGAAGGCGTGGGACACCCATGATTCACTTCTTCCTTATTACTCAGCCCCACGGGCTTAACCACAGAGCCCAGCACTCAAGGAAACGGGAAAATGCTTTCCGGCAAAAATAAGAAATCACACCCAACTGCCCTCAGCTTGCTCCGAGGGAGACCCGGAAGCCCTGCCCCAGAGGGGCCAGCAGGGCCCAGCGACTCCATGGTCCTGGCTGAGGGCAGGCAGCCTGCTGGCATCTCCGTGCCCCGGCCTGGCACCTCCCCAGCAACAGTGAGTCCAGGGCACGGACGCAGCTTCCTCCTGCCCAGCAGGCAGAGCTTTCCCAGGGCACACGGCCGGCTGCCCAGTCATCGGGATTTGAGTCCCCTTTTGGTTTGGTCCTTGTGCCTGACGGCAAGCCGCTGGCCCAGGAGACTCGTTCTCGGCTGTCGCCCCTCCTGTTGTCCATACACTATGACTCACACAGGAGTCCTTGTCCAGCCCCAGGACCCTCATGGGTGTGTCCAGATTCTTTTTCCCGAGTGTGAATTTAAGCACCTGGGACGGATGTGGGGCTTGGTCGACAGGGTGTCTGCAGGCCTCTCGGCCGGCTCTCGGGACCAGCTCCGTCGCTCTGGGCAGCCTGGGTGCTCAGGACACCACTCACACCCCCCTGAGGCCGCCGCAGGGCATGAGGTTAGGCAGGTGGGCCATAGGATGGCGCCTCCCAGACTCCCTATCGACTCAGACCCAGACCCTTAATCGCCGAACGGAGCCCAGAGCAGCCTCTGGTGTCTGGTCTTGGTGAGAAGAAGCCCGTCCAGCCTTTGGATTCGGGCCGAGTACAGAAGAGACATAGGTCTGCCAGGGGGACGGGCCCCAGGACTCGCAGCTTGTGCAGTGGAAGGTCCTCTTGTTCCCAGAGGTCGGTGCCAAGGCCATGGGGCCACGGGCCCAGCAGGCTGTTCTGGCCGCGCCTTGCTCCTTGCTCTTTGCTCTCAGCTGGAAAGAGCCACCTGCCTTCTGTGCCCCCAGCTGACTGAGAGCCCTGCACATGGGCCACTAAGAGTTAAAAAAGGGCAGATACTAAAATAGCTCCCAATATAACAGCCCTCTCTCCCCGCTGGCCCCAACTCCACACACACACACACACACACACACACACACACACACACACACACACGTGCACCATAACCTTCAGCAACAGGCCCTGGCGAAGCAGTTTGGAATAAAAAGGAACAGGGTGCTCATACACGCCACAACATGGATAAACCTCAAAACAACATGCTAAGCGAAAGAAGCCAGACACAACAGGCCACATGTTCATTTATTCAGATAAAGGGCTCCTTTAGCTGAAGTGTCCAGAGAAGGCGCATCCACCAGCATGGAAAGTGACTGAGGGGCCAGCTAGTGTGGCGGCAGGCATGACGCTGCGTTTCTGTGGGGCGTGATGGAATGTTCCGGAATTAGACAGGGTGGCGGCAGCACGGTTCTGTAAGTCTGCTTTAAGGGATCACTGAATCATGCACTTAAAACGGGTGAATGCCCTGGCACGCAACACACACCTCAAGAAGCTATTTTCAAACACGATGGGCCCTGAACCCGGACACAGTCAGGTATCCGTGACGGTGGAGTCGGGGAACTGACCCGCTGTTTCCTCCCCGAGGAGGAGGAAATGGGGTCAGGAGCCAGGTCCCTGCGTCCTGCCCAGGTCTCACCCGGAAGCTGTGTCACTGGGAGGTGGCTCCTCCCAGGGTGGTTTCAGGGGACCCGGGGATTCCCGAGGTTGCGTCTGATGACGGGGTGTGTGCAGTACTTCCTCTCACCAGACCCTCAAAGGGGACCTCGGCCCGTAGACCGTGAGGAAGGTGATCTCAGCCGAGCGCCGTGCGGGGCAGAGAGCCTGGGTGTCCACTCGGTCTCAGGTCTCTGCTTGCGTCCATGGGTGGTTTTCATTTTCTCTCTGCGAAGGAAGAGAGAGGCCCATGTTTTCCTACCTAATGCCTGTTTTATAATGCACCTGTAGGTAGAGTGTCTGCATCTTCAGGAAGGGAAAATCAAGGTAATACACAGCAATTGCCGGGAGATGGTATGGGCGTTGGAAACGATGGTGCACTGTGGGCAAGGCGACGAGCATAGTGTGTGTGATTCAGTCAGTCCATTCTTATTCATACAGTGAACAGGCACAAAGCTCCTACAGTGTGCCAGGCCCTGGGCTGGGCGCCAGGTGTTAGCAAGGAATAGATTCCGACTCCCAGAATCTCCCAGCTTCTTGCTGTTACAGCCTTTGACCATAAGCCCTCTTGTTGGTGAGTTCCCACAATCCTCTGCCCTCCCACCATCAGCCTGTGCCTCCATCGCATGTTATTTCTACTTTTCATGGGAAGCGAGAGTGCTCATTTGTTTGTTATTTACTCACCGTCCCCTCTTCATTTCCCCTGCCTGCCTGTAATTCTTCTTCTCCACCCTGCTGAGTTCCAAACCACTGTCTGCCCTCCTCCCTCTCAGCGTGGAGGTTCTGGTACGTGCCCGCTGGCTAGGACATCAGCTGCAGCCCTGGCACTGCGGGAGCCAGTGTTGGGAAGCGGGAAGGGGAGATAGGCCTCATCTCGGTGCTTCCCTGCACCCAGGGGTCCTGCCTGGCATCCCGCGTGGCACTGGGGATGCTCACCTAGTAGAGGTACGGGAGCAAGAGGTTGCCAGCCTCACTTGCTTTGACCACAAGCTGCCAGGAAGCCTCGCACGCCTGTGTCTCACGCGGAGAGCGCCGGCTGGCATTCTGTCACATGGCACATCGGCTGTACCTGGCATTGGGGCTCGGTGGAACAGGAAGAGATGGGTTATGGGTTTTATGCCAGCTCCATACCAGACGATGCCAGCTTGTTACCGACTGGGGGTGGGGGGCACAGCAGCCCCAGGGGCCTCTGTGTTCAAAAAGTGCTGCCCAGCCCTTCTCCTGGGTGCTAAGTGGAAGCTCTGAGCAGCCTTTATCTGCCTGCAAATGATTTATGACACCTCCTTGTCTGCGGGCACCAATGATCAGCACCCACCAATGACCAGCACCCACCAATGACCAGTGCCCACCAATGACCAGCACACACACCAATGACCAGCACTCACCAATGACCAGCACACACACCAATGACCAGCACACACCAATGACCAGCACCCACCAATGACTAGCACACACACCAATGACCAGCACACACACCAATGACCAGTGCCCACACCAATGACCAGCACTCACCAATGACCAGCACTCACCAATGACCAGTGCCCACCAATGACCAGCACACACACCAATGACCAGCGCTGATGTTCTAGCAGACCCTAAACTGCCCATTTAGAGAGACGACTGACGGTGGGATGAGTCTGTGTCGCAGCATCTCCCCAGGAGGCCCACTGTTTCCCAGCGTAGATGCCGCCCAGCGTGAGGGGAGAAAGAACCCCTTGGAGCTCATCTCTGTGGCCCAGGTTCCCACAGGAAAACTGTGCACAATCAGCTTCATGTCCCCACCCTTCCGGCAGGTATTTCAGAGCAGGGCCAGCCCTGAGCAGCTGCGGTCCAGCCTGGGAGAAGCCCAGGGCTAACTGGAATTCCAGGCGCGCCCCCGGCCTTCCCTATCTGCCTGCCCCACGCGGCCTCTCCTGGCCGCAGAGTCAGGAGGGAGATGCCTTTCTGTTTTCCCAGGCGCGTGATCGCACAGACTCCGTGTAAGCGATTAGTGCGGCTTCCCGGGAACACCTCACACACCCAGGGGCGCTCATGACCAGGCCCCGTGCCCATGGGGACCATCTGCAGAGACCCCGTGTGCCCGGCTATGAGTGTGGGGCCTGGCCTGAGGGCGGACCTCCTCTGAGCTCCTGGGAACTGACGGGGAGCTGGACGCTGCTGCAGAGCCGGGCACCACGTGACAGTGGCCTCTCCGTTCCCTGATGACGGCCACGTCAGCTCGGAACCCTGACGTCCTGGATGGCTTGACTGTCACTGTGATCCGGGCTCCCTGCACGTGCAGGGGGAGGGAGAGGGTGGGCCTGCTGCAGGCCCTGGACAACTGGACAAGACATGCTCTAGTGAGAACTGGCAGACACGCAGCATGAGGAGGACACGCCACGGGGAAGATGCAAGACGGACGTAGAAGTAATGCTGTGATGTGCAGCCCCATGGGACTCGCGAGTGTCCAGGGCAGAGATCTGTCAGGATATGTTTTTCAGGTCCTCTCTCTCTCTCTTTGCTTGAGAGCTTTCTGGGCCCAGACAGCCCACAACGCGACGGATGTTCTATACCCCTTCTGAAAGGACCCGCCTTTCCAAAGCCGTCCTGGCCACCTGCGTGTTTGTTTTGCCTCCGAGCTTGAGGGGAATGTGTAGGCCAAATGCTAAGGGTCACAAAGAGCCCCTCAGTCACAGGGGTCAAAGGGGAGCGACCAGGAGGGGCCGGACGCAGGCCACACAGGCCTGCCATCCAGCCGCCACCGCGTGTGCGTGTGCGTGTGCGTGTGTGTGTGTGTGTGTGTGTGTGTGTGTGTGTGTGTCGCCGGATGGAGCCTCTGCTAAGAGTCAGGGTCCTGCATTCAGCTCCAGGCATCGCCATCGGCTTCCTGGAGTATTTTCTCGGCCTTTCGGAACCTCACTCTCCTGACCCTGCAAAGGGAGCCCACGTCCACGCAGCCAGGACCTCCTGGGATGAGGCCCCAGGGTGCTGCAGGAGCCAGGAACCGTGGCGAGCTTTGCGGATGCGTCCAGCGGCGTTCCCAAGCTCCATGTGGCCAGTGGGCTGCGTGCAGAGAGGCCCCTGCTGAGCCCATGGCCCAGGCCGCCCGTTGGGAAACGGGCCCATTGCTGAGAGGAAGCAAAGGCATCAGCATGTGGCTCGGAATCCGGCCATGCAGCTGCTCGAGGCATGAAAGCGCACGTCGACACGGAAAGGTCGCCGAGGAAAGGGGGCGCCACCGCATGGAAACGCACATGTTCTGCACATTTACATGCGTGCCCGTCCCTCGGGAACGCACTCCAGGTGATTAGGGCTGCCTCCGGGGTGCTGGCAGGGCAGTGATGAATGCCCGTCCGCGCTTACCTCTATGCTCCAGTGGCTCTGTAATGAACACAAATGACTTCTGTGATAAGGAAAACAATGGCGGGCATTTTCACACAAACAAATGGACACGTCGGGTCAGCGGCCAGATTTAATTCTGAAATATTGCCAGCTGTCATTTTCGGGGTGATTTCTACGCGCTCGCTCGTGGCCAGGAGCTGCGTGTCGCTCTGCTTGGGCTCCCAGGGGCCTGTGAGGTGGGTGGTCGGACCCAATCTGATTAGCAGGGAGCCCGAGAGCTGAGTGACTCACCCTCAGCCACTCACCACCGGCCCCCAGGGCAGGGAGTCCCAGCAGGCCCGGCTAGCGCCGAAGCCTTTTCGCTCTCTTTTTTTTCTTACACTTTTATATATTTTTCCTTTGGTTAAATTTGTAGGGGGGACACTGGTTAACAAAACTGTGCAGGTTTCAGGTGCACAGTTCTCCAATACATCTCCTCTACGCTGTGTTGTAGGTTCGCCATCCGAAGTCAAGTCTCTGTCTGTCTCCATGTACCCCATACCCTCCTTCACATCCTCCTAACCCCGCCACCCCAGCAATCACCACACTGGGCCAGTGCTGTGCTGAGTGATCTGTACTCCTGGATACCCCCACCCGACCATTGCACCCCCATCGGAGGGGCACCAGTCCCTGCATTTGTGTCCCCCAAATTCATGTCCGGCCGGAATGTCAGAATGTGGCTTCGTTAGGAGATAAGAGTATTTGCGGATGTAATCGTTGAGAGGGGGTCATCCTGGGCTAGGGGGGCCCTAACACCCTTGGCTGGGGCCTTTAGAGGCCGTGTGAGGACACGGACGCACACGGGGAGGAGGGAGCGTGCGGATGAAGCAGAAATGGGGGTGATGCCTCTATGAGCCAGGGGACGCCAAGGTCGCCAGCAGCCACTAGAAGCTGGAAGAGACACCTTGTTTAAAGTTCTCCCTGGAAGTGCAGGACAGGGCACTTCCGCTGTTTTACACTATCAAGTTTGTAGTCATTCTTCCGGCTGGCACGGGAAACTCACAGCTGGGGGCCACAAAGCCGAGATGGACCCCCAGGTCACCAGCTGGGCGCCTGTCCCTTCACCCATCACCTTTGGCCGTGACCCCATGTCTGGGCGTGGGAATTAGGGGCGTTAAGCAGGGCAGAGTGTCCGGCCCCGTGCCTGCCCCTGAGAAAGCCCTCCCCAGTGTTAGTGTGCTAGTCCTTCATCGTGGCCTCATTTTAGGGGGAAATGAGCAGGATTTAAGAGTGCACTTCGGGGAGGATCTCCAGCAGGATTCACATCGATGGAGAATGCACCGAAGAGGCATGGGCGGGGGATAACTGGGGACCCTTCGTCCCTTCTTTCTATTTTGCTGTTCAGTGTCTGTCTTCTGTCCCATCGCTGTGAGCACGCAGGCCTGTGTGTGGCTGGATTGGCTTTCAAACTCCAGAAGTAACGTAGGTGCAAGTAACGACCTCTCACAGGACCAGCCGGCCGCCTTGTGGGTCGCGCCCCACTTTCCCCCTCTGACCAGGGCCCAGCACAGGGAGTGATTCATTGGAAAGCTGCTGGTGGGAAGGCGTCCTCAGTTCTGCCTGCTGGGCTGGGCGGGGGGGTGGGGGGGATGGAGGAGGGGATGTGGGAGGGGGGCGCCCCAGGTTTTCCCTCTCAGGGGCTCCAGGGACTGAGGCCATCCTGGGCTCCCCGGGACCGGCTGACAGCGGCTGCGGCGCACGGGGAGTTCTGTGAAAAGGAAGGTTCCTTTTCTGAAACAACGGGCAGTCTGCGCTCATTGCAGAACGTGTGCGAGATCCATGAAAACATGGAAAGGAACACAACTACCACGTGTCACTCTCCCTCCCAGAGACAACCACGCGTGTGTTTTATCTGATCGCCTCCACGCTGATTTTCCCCTGGACACGTGCCGATGCTTTCTCAATCGTCTCGCCCTTCGATTCTTTTGTGAGCGCGTCCAACTTGTGCTGCCTCGCACCCATCGCCGCCAGCTCTCTGGAAGGGGCTCATTATTCCATCGTGCGAGGCACGGAGCACCTCGGGGTGGCATCCCTGACATGGGGACTCTGTAATTTCCAGTGAAGTTCTCTACGCCAGGCTTATTATGATTTCACGGGGGCAGTCAGCCTGGAAATGGAAACGTCACGGTCCTCCCCTGATTTAGTAAGAGATTCCGAAAGCAGACAATGGAGACCTTGAGTGCTGGGGGCGCTGACGCAGGCCGGGGACCCGCGCGGCCCGCCTGACTTCGCATTCTGCAGGCAAAGCGCACGGGGCGTTGGAGCTGGAAACAGGCACGGGGGTCCATCAGCGGCTTTACCACGTGGGGGAATGCGGTCCTGAGGGGCCGCACACAGCCCGCGGTAACACTTATCTCAGCGGACGGCAATTTCTGCTCGTACATCTGTTTCTCGCATTAGACAGAGGGCTTTGGAGCAGGCGCCCTCGCTTATCCATCACGGGATCCCCGGGTCTTCCACGAGGCCAGCCACACAGACACCGCACACGCAGTATTTGCTGGGCTCCACTCTGGGCTGGAGGAGTCGCATCGGATGACCTGGGGGACCGAGATGGGGGCTCATGTGTTCCGGGGAATGTGTGATGGATGAATGAGCAGGAATGAAAAACGAAATCGAGGGAGGGGAGGAGGAAGGAGCTGTCAGACAGTGGATGTCCATGGAAACAGCGTGAAACCTCAGAGTCAGAGACCT
>PVJC01006651.1:0-54170 GCA_004026665.1 Murina feae | reverse complement strand
CTTCCCCTTCCCCTTCCCCTTCCCTTTCCCCTTCCCTGCAAAGAGGGAGACTCATTGAGAGGGTCCAGAAGCTGATCTGTGTGTGTATCTGGTGTCCAGCCTGTTGCGGGTTCTCACTGAATGTCCCTTTCCCTTCCTGTGCTCTGTTGCCCCATTGAGGTGTCTCCACCATGAAAGTTTCATGAGCTCATGGGACCATCTTGCTCATTTGTCATCACAAAATAGCACTTGGTAAACTGCTTGCACATGGCAGGGCTCAGCAAGTAGTTGTCCAGCAGAAATGTGTGAATACCTTGTGTATTTAGGTCCCTTCCAAAGTGGGTGACACCAGTATAATATGGAGAAGCTGGTTCCATTCATGAAACCTACTGGGCACAGGATTAGCAGTGAGGAGGGGTCTGCTGCTGGAAAGCATTGGTGGGAGAAACCGATCTCTTTTCTGAACTGGTCAAACGATCCCTGAGACTGAGTTCACTTCTAGGCTTGTCACTGGAGGGGGATGCTAAGGATGATCATCAAGACTGTGGTAGCAGAGAAAAATCTTTGAGTTAAAAAACAAAACTTTTAGGTTAAAAAATACAACTGCCTGTGCATTATGTATATCACTGTGTAAGAATGCGTACTCTGGTGAAAAAGACCTGAGGGAAATACAGTAGCTTGCAGATAAGAGAAGTGTTACAATGGCTGGATTATACATGATATTTTAAATCTACCTTGTTAGAAAACTAGAGGCCCAGTGCATGGGAGGGGTGTGGGTCCCTCAGCCTGGCCTGCACCCTCTCGCAATCCAGAACCACTGGCTCCTAACTGCTCGCCTGCCTGATTGCCGCTAACCACTTTGCCTGCCTGATTCCGCCTCTGCCTCGGCCCCTGTCACAGTGGCTTCGTCCAGAAGGACATCTGGAATGACATAGGGGAGGTTGTTGGACTGTCTGGTCTAATTAGCATATTATGCTTTTACTATTATAGGTTATTATAGATGTTTTGTCACAAGGATGTGTTATTTTTACAATAAGAGTGCATTGCTACTGGGAATGGAGACTGGTGCAGCCACTGTGGAAAACAGTATGGTGTTTACTCAAAAAATTAAAAATGGAACTTCCATTTGACCCAGTGATCCCACTTCTAGGAATATATCCCCCCAAAACAGAAACACCAGTCAGAATGGATATATGCATTCCTATGTTCGTAGCAGCACAATTTACAATAGCTAAGATTTGGAAACAGCCTAAGTATCCATCAGCAGATGAGTGGATTAGAAAACTATGGTACATCTACACAATGGAATACTATGCTGCTATAAAAAAGAAGGAATTCTTAACATTTGCAACAGCATGGATGGAACTGGAGAGCATTATGCTAAGTGAAATAAGCCAGTCAGAGAACGATAAATATCGCATGATCTCATTTATTTGTGGGATATAATGAACAACATAAACTGATGAACAAAAATAGAGCCAGAGTCATAGGAGCATCAAACAGACTCTCCAACCTGTGAGGGAAGGCAGCGGGTAAAGGGGTAAGAGATCAACCGAAGGACTTATATGCATGCATCTGAGCACAGCCAATGGACACAGATGGTAGTGGATGAGGGCATGTGCTGCTGGGGGCGGGCGTGGCCAGGGAGAGGTCAGTGGGAGAAATAGGAGACTTATGTAATACTTTAAACAATAAAGAATTGTTTAAAAATGCATTTTTAAATAATATTTTTATTGATTTCAGAGAGAAGGGGGGAGAGAGAGAGAGAGAGAGAGAGAGAGAGAGAGAGAGAGATCAGTAATGAGAGAGAATCATCGATTGGCTGCCTCCTGCATGCCCACATTGGGGATCAAGACTGTAACCCGGGCATGTGCCCAGACCTCCTGTTCATCGGTCAGTGCTCAACCACTGAGTTACACCTGCCAGGCAAGAATGTATTTTTAATGGATACAAGTTAAAGGTAAAAGAAAGGAAAAAGCTTAAATGTTTTCCTCCCCACCCACACTCACAGAGGGACATTGACAGACTAAAGTGGGCCCACAGGAGAATGACCAGGATGAAGAGGGCTTTATTTAGTTTATATTGCAAGATGGAAGTTGAAGGACTGAGGGGCTTACTTGGGAAAAGGGGACTCTTAAGGGAAGTGTCAGAGGCCTGGGGAGAGGACTGTGAAGCTGACATGAGACGGTGGCACTCAGGCTGTGGAATGGAAGTGGCAGGGGAGCAAACCTTAAGTCATTTCTGGCACTTGTATCTGTCTAGAGTTGAGGCTCCCTCCCATAGGAAGCACCGAACTTCCTGCATTTGGAAGAATCGGTGCTGCAGTTGGAACTTCTAGGCTGCCCTTCTCTGGGCCACAAATACCCCACCTGCTGTTCTCCGTGGATCAGTGATCCTTCCCCTCACTCTCCCTCCTGGAGGGTGGTATACGTGCAGTTCACAGTAACCATTGCTTTGACTGGTTTTCATTTACTTTTGGAAAATTTAAACCACATTAAAAAAGGAAGTGTTCATTTGATGTGGATCATAAAAGGTGGGGTTTTAGAAGTTTGACGATAGTCTAGATGTGTGCTTTGCATGATTTAATGTACATGCAAGTCCCCTGGGGATTTTGTGATTGTGCCCATTCAGATTCCACAGGTTTGGGGCGGTGCCCAATAGTCTGCACTTCCAGTGAGCTCCCTGGTGATGCCAAGGCTCCGGTCATGGTCTGCTCAAGATGATCTCCGACACCCTCCCACAGCTCCTGGGGCCGTGGCTTTCTAGAATGGCAGAAAGTTGGTTGCTTATGTACAAGGCCTTGGTCCATCCTTTACAGAGTCTGTTAAATGGAGAGGGATCATGACGACACAGGCATGAGTGAATCTAGGCAGGACTTACAAATGGTGTTTTTTATAGAAATAGAACTAAGCATTCATTCTTCAGATTTACATCTTCTGCACATGTTTACCTCCGTGCCAGGACTGTTGATCATTTGCAAATAACGCCCTCTTGTCTTCATCCTACTTTTATGGCTAATGATGTGTGTTTCATTCTGATCAAGCATGAATTTGAGTAAACATATTTCTCAATATTTTTGCTCTGATCACTGCCCAGGGCTCTGAATCATTGAAGGAAATCCTGTGTGAGGGAGGAGGATCATTTCTGGAGTCCAGCCCCTAACACAGCCTTCTCTGCTGCCCACTCAGGCCTGGTGGGTGAACATGTTATCCCCAAGTGTGACTTCTCTGCCAGCTCAGGGAGCCAGCACGACTCCGTGAATCTATATGGGCACGATGGGCCTGCCAATATCATTGATTGCCACCCCTTCAGAGCAGAGCCATTTCATTCTCATTTCCAGGAATTTGTGGTGTTTCTAATTTAATATATTGAATAGCACTCTCCACAACCCACTCCTGCCTAGCTGCAGACAATGCTGTTCCTCAGACCACACGCTCATCCTGCCCCAGCCTGACTGTGTAGAGGGCTGCTCAGGGCTTACATCCTGGGCTCATGATCTGGGCACCCTAGATGCTAAGGTGCCTGCTCCTGTGCTGTGATGTACCCAGCCCCCCGGCTGGTCCATGCCCTGCTGGTCCCCAGCCAGCTCTGAGCCCTGGCTCCTTAGGCCAGGCGTGGATCTACTTGAGTCTTGCTCGCCCACTTATCCCAGCAGCTGGCTCTGCTCCTGACTCCTGACTCCAATTCAGACTCGGCCCTCAGGGCACTGTAGCCTTTAGGCCTTCTTGAGCCTCCAGCGTCACTGCATCGCCCACTCCCCCGGATTGGATGCTGAACCCCAAACTTTGATTCTTCTCCCTCCCTTCTGTCCCGTGCCCCTTCCCTCCTCTGACTTGGAGGGTGTTTCATGAGGCCAGCAAGCAGGGAATGTGAGGGGGAGGCAATTCCAGGGCAGAGAGGGGGAAATAGGTCTGAGTGAGCAAGGGTGGGACAAATCAAAAGCAGGCTTTAGAACAGTGTTCCTAATAATAACAGTGAACACTTACATATTTGCATATGTAAAATTGATATGCCTGTATGTGTTTTTGTATAAAATGCACACACATCATAGCACATGTATGTGCCTGGTGTTCTTCCAATGCATGTGGATTAGTGCTGTGAGCAACCCTGAGAGGGGGGATTACTACTATCCCCATATTATGGTTGGAAACTGAGGTGAGGAGTACTGAAGTGACCGCCAAGGCCACGCAGCTAGTGAGTGGCAGGGGCAGAATTTGGACCCAGGCATCGGACTCCAGAACTCAGTCTTAGCCACTGTGCAGTGTTGTTCCAAGCTCCTAGCTTTGGCGGCGTGGGGTTGTGGACCCATCTGAACTTCTGAAGATCACTATGGGCTCTCCTTCGAATATACACAATTTTTAAAAGTGCATTTAATTTTGAGGGATGAATACATAAACCAGTTGGGGACTGTCTTTGAGCTCAGTTCAGAACTCTTGCCTAGAAGCCTTGCACATGGATGCAGTAGTAATAGCAGAAGCTTACACTTTGCTGAGCATTTAGATGTTCTGGGCCCAGTGCTACAGGCTGTCTATTAATTACCTTGTTTACTCCTCATAATTCCATGAGTTAGCCAACGGTTCTCAACCTGTGGGTCGTGACTCCGTTGGGGGTCAAACGACCCTTTCACAGGGGTCACCTAAATACATCCTGCATATCAGATATTTATATTACGATTCATAACAGTAGCAACATTACAGTTGTGAAGTAGCAACGAAAATAATTTTATGGTTGGGGGTCACCACAACCTGAGGAACTGTATTAAAGGGTCGTGGCATTAGGAAGGTTGAGAACCACTGAGTTTGACATTATCAACCTCATTGTGCAGATAGCTAAACAGAGGTTTAGAGGGATGAAGTCACTGTACCAAGCTCAAGGAGCTAGGAAGCCCCAGAGAGGGACACTAACTCAGGTCTGCAGACTCCGAAGCCAGTGTCCTGTATGCTTGTACCTGGCTGACCGAGAGAGAAAAGCAGAGATGTGGTGGGGCATGGTTCCTAAGGGGTGCTCCTTGGAGACTCTGACACGAGCCCAGGCCTGATGGAATCTGCTACTTAGCATTGGGGGCCTCAATGCCCATCCAGCAGAGTTTGCCCCGTCTTTGAGGGCAGGGAGTCAATAGGGTGGGGGGTGAGGAGGAAAGATGGAAGGGTCAGGAGACCTGAAGGCAGAGCTGTGCATGGGAGAGAGGGGAAAGGTGTGTTCCAGGAAATTTCGAAGACATTCTCAGAGCAAAGCGAACATCACGCCGGAGGGAGGAACAGAAGGAGCCCCCTGGGAAGAGGAGTGTTTGGGGAGTAGGGCTTGGGCATCAGTTTCTGCAGTCAGTTCTGTCTCTTTGCTTCTCCAGGGACTCTCAGTGGTGGGGTCTCAGAATAGGGCCTTAGAGACCTGCAGAAGCAAGGGTGGGCCTGGGGCTATAGAGCAGGACAGCCCACAGCAGAGCCAGGGCTGGACACAGTCCTGTGCTGTCCTGTGCCCAGTTGCCCTGCTCTCTGGGATGGGTTCTCATGCTTTTTTCTCATGTTCTTGGCCCTCTCTTCTCCCCACCCCCTCAGGCCCCTGCCTTCTCAACCACCTTTCCTATCTTCTGGGTCCGCCATTTTCAGCCTGGCCAGCTCAGACGCCCATCCGGAAGCATGACCTCAGCAGGACTTCCTGGCTTTGATCCACAGTGTTGGGATGCACAGGCCACTCTTTTGTTATCAGGCGTGTGTGCCATAGTAACCCCTGATGGATGCCCATGTTGTGTTATTAGTTGGCAATAAAACGGCTTAAGACTTTGTTTTTAGTCTGAGTCCAAATGTTGCTGCCCCAAAATGCCATCTGCAGAGTGCCAGAGAGCTTGATGGGGGCTTGCTTCGTCTTGTTCTGAAACGGTCCCGGTGCGGTCAGAGTCCCCTGTAGAATGTGCTCCAGTTGACTTCAGATTCAACAAGGTCGGGATTTGAGAGTTCTAAGAGCCACATCTGTCCTGTTTGACTCCCCACTGGAGGAGAATCCCCAGCCTGATCCCATTTCCAGGTAAGGAAGGGCTTAAAGCAAGTCCCCTTGCCCAGCTGAGCCAGCAAGCTCCTCACTGAGAAAACAGAGATAACAGTTCTAACCTATTGGCTGTGCATGTGGATAGCAATAACAGTAACAGGTTGTCAGGCCTCAGAGAGGTCCTGTGGGAGCCAGGACTAAAGTGTGCATGCTCTGTGTGGCGGTGGGGATGCAGAGCAGTATGGAGAGTGTCAGTGCCCAGTTTGATCCATTTCACTCACTAGGGGAATATGAATGGCTACTACTTATTGAGCACTTACTATGTGCCACGCCCCACTTTAAGTACTTTACATGCATGAACTTAAAGTCTTACATCAAACCATATGAAGCAGGTATCCCCATTTTACAGATGAGGAAACTGAGGCACAGGGAAATTAAGTGACTCCTAAGTGGTGGTCCTGGGACTTGAATTTGGGCAGTTGGGCCCTTGAGCCCCACCCTTAACAGTGGGATGGGCAGAAACAGTGAGCCATGGCCCTTGGTGCTAGGGAGAAGCCAGGGCTATGAGAGAGCCTTGATGAATGTCCAGGTAACTTAAGGATAGGTCAAGGTCAGAGGCCACCTTGCTGCCAGCATGAGAAGATGCAGGAGCCTGGCAGGCTTTCTCACCAAGGGACTACTGCTGTTGGGGCTGCGTTCAGTAGTTCTTCATTTTGGGGGGCTGCACTTCACATTGTGGGATATTTTTAGCAGCATCCCTGGCCCATTGCAGAAATAAAAAAAATGTCTTCAGCCCTGGCTGGTTTAGCTCAGTGGATAGAGCATCAACCTGTGGACTGAAGGATCCAGGTTTTGATTCTGATCAGAGGCACATGCCCAGGTTGTGGGCTCAATCACCAGTAGGGGGCATGTGGGAGGCAGCTGATCAGTGATTCTCTCTCATCATTGATGTTTCTATCTCTCCCTCTCTCTTCCTCTCTGAAATCAATAAAAATATGTATTTAAAAATATATATATATTGTCCCTGACCTGGGGGCATAAAGTTGGCTGAGGACCACTGCTGTATGATTAGCAAACCTGTGCTTCCCTTCCATCCCCAGATCTCCTTCATGCTTCTGGTTACAGTCTTCAGTGCAATTAGATGCCTCCAATTGCAGCAGGGAGCTGGCTTTTCCAGCCTCTGGGGATGCAGATGGGTGGGGCCTTTTGCATCTCAGCTTCCTGACAGCAGCAGGGGTGCGTGTGGGGAGGGAGCACTAAGGTGAGGCCTGGCCCATTGGGACTGGACAGTGGCTGCTTTCCAACCCTTCACGGCCCTTTTATCCCGTCCCATTAACAAGATACATGGCACTCTTGTTACTCCATTTCCACAAAGAATCAATTGAAAAGATAAAAAATATGGCATCTGGAGAATTTAAAATTAGATAACTTACAAAAAATATGAAGTGGAAGAGAAAGGGAGAAGATAGAAACAGGGAGCCGCGTGACGTGCATGCGGCCTGCATTTGATGCTGGCAGTTGGGCAGCACGGCTTCCAGAGGAGGAGGAATTCCAGGATGCAGAGTGCGGGTGCCCTGGGAGCCCGGAGCAGCACCACCCGAGGGCTCCTCAGTGCCTCCCCGTCCTCCGCCTCTTTGACCTTCTGCTTCTTCCCTATCTTTGATATGTATGCTTTCATTATATAAATATATTCTAATTATAGAAAACTTGGGAACTCAGACTATTATAAAGAATTCTAAAAAGTCAGCTGTAATGTAGCCGCTTCCAAAGAACCACTGATCAGGCACCCCACACACTATACATTAACTTGACCAAAATTGGATCATCCTGTATCCTGCTTTATCACTGCATTCTTTTTCCGCACTTAATTTGTCCTAGACCAGTGGAGGAATCCGGCCTTCCTGGGGCTGCCTGATGCTCATCCTATCAGCCCCATAACAGCTGCATGGCTGTGCAGCGTGCTCCGTGTTGTAGGGACATGTAGGGATGAGGATAAGATCCCCCCGCACCCGACACACACACACACACACACACACACACACACACACACCATTCCCTACACCTACCCCCCTACCTCATCCTGACTCCCTTTGTTTGTTTGTTTTTAGTTTGTTTGTTTTTTAAAAAATATATTTTATTGACTTTTTACAGAGGGGAAGGGAGAGAGTAGAAACATCGATGAGAGAGAAACATCGATCAGCTGTCTCCTGCACACCTCCTACTGGGGATGTGCCCGCAACCAAGGTACCTGCCCTTGACTGGAATTGAACCCGGGACCCTTCAGTCCACAGGCTGATACTCTATCCACTGAGCCAAACTGGTTAGGGCATCTCTTTGAGTGCTCACAGGCTGTAAAGGGACACAGGACCACTGATAGCTTGAGAGTTGTCACAGGCAGTATCTTAGCCGAAAAGACCTGGAAGGACCCAAGCCGGGCTCCAGCTAATCAATCAGATTTGGCTGGAAGGTGGACAAGGGAGGGCATTCCAGGAAGGGGCACAGTGGAGCCATGGCCCGGAGGAGGGGCCACCCCAGGTGTGTTTGGGGGTGTTCTTGAGAAGTGAGGCTTGGTGCTTGGTCCCGCTGAGCACATTGAGGAGGAGCAGTGGTTGGAAAGGTGGTTGAAAGCCGACTCATGGAGGAACTGGATTTTCCTGAAGGGCTGTAGGAAGCCCTGATCAGGGAAGTGGTGTGGAGCTGGGCAGGGTGGGCTGAAGGGAAGGAGCTTGACCCTGTTCCCCAGTAACTACGACCAGGAGCCTCCGTGTCCCTGGAGCTGCTGATGTGTGCTGGGCGGTGCCATTTCAGTCTCGCACTGGCTACCATGGCCTGGTTCCTCGATCCTGCATCCAGGATCATGTGCCTTTGCCGGCCTCTCCAAACCTCTCTGGTCCCCTGTCTTCTTCTTTCCGTCTCTTCTTCATCTCCACCCTTCCCATCTTTGTGCAGAGTGAGGGCCTGTGCGTCACACAGGTCCTGTGCTTCGGAAGGGTCCACGTTGCTTTAATGTCAGCTGTCATCATTTTGAAATTGTTACTAAGCTTTGAACAAGGGGCTTGCATTTTAATTTCGCCTGTGCCCTACCCCTCATGTGGCTGGTCCTGTGCACAGTGGAAAGCCTCACTCGGCATTTGCTGAGGTCTCCTAGAGCCCCTCTGCCTCAGGGACCTCCAGGTCTCCATCGCTCCCTCTTCCTTTGAGGCCGCCCTTCGCCATGGCTCTCAGGCCCATTCCCACTTGGACTCCTCCCGCTGATCTCTCTCTCTCTCTCTCTCTCTCTCTCTCTCTCTCTCTCTCTCTCTCTCTCTCTCCTTTTGTCTGTACCTCTCTCACTCACCCTCTCCCCAGATCCTTCACTGCAGCTGCATTCCTCAAAAACAAATGAAAAAATCAGTGTCTTGTGCACCTACCCACGCCTCCCTCCCCTCTCCCCCGCACACTCTCTCTTTGTCAGTGTTCCTTGCAGTCTTATTTCTGAGCTCTCCACTGGAGGTCCCCTTCATAGGACCTTCACATGCCTTTTCTTAGCTCACCCTACTTGTCCTCTAAGGCATCACCTCTGTTGGGCCTTCCTGTCCTGGTCCTCACCCTCAGCTCCTGGCTCCTGTGCTTCCCTTTCTTCTTTCCATCTCTTCTTCATCTCACAGAGGTGGTGAAACCTACAGGGTCTGTTCCAGCCCTGCCTGTGGCTTCTGGCAGCCCACAGGTGGCCCTGCGAGAGTGGCCTGATGGTCCAGCATGGTTGGGGGGGAGTGGCAGGAATGGAGGGATGGGCATCTGAACTATGACAGGTGAGATGGGACCAGGCAGGGAAGATCCCAAGGTGGTGACTGATGAGGATTCAGTCCACAGGGATCTGGGCAGGAGGTTAGGAAAGCTCGGACTGGGTGTGCTGCAGTGACCACATGGAGTTCCATTGCCTGTGTTCACACTGTCATTCATTCCCCAAGTAGTCACTGAGCACCTATCAGTGATGGACACTGAAGGCCACCTTGTAGCATGTTAATTACAGTGGGCCATGTGTTCACCCTGCAGGGGTGACAAAGGCACTGGGAAAACAGTAGGGGGACAAAGCACACACATTTCCATCTCCTCAGTGTAGCCTCTAGTAGGAGAGACTAGTAAGTAAATGAAGAAAGAAACTAAACAAATTGATAACAGCCTTTGATAAGCTTTCTGAAGGGAAGAAACAGGGTGCTGTGTGAGTATTCATAGAAGGACTCCCAGGGATTTGAGGGGTATGGCAGGTAGAGCTGAGGAGAGGGTACCAGGCGGTACCAGGCAGAACAGAGGAGAGAGGGTGCCAGGCAGAGCAGAGGGGAGAGGGTGACAGGTAGAGCAGAGGGGAGAAGGTTCCAGGCAGAGCAGAGGGGAGAGGGTGCCCGGACTAAGGCATACCTAGCACACAGCACTGAGCCAGGACTGTGATGGCCTTTCCCCGGTACTGAAGGAAGTCCCTGCTTGCCCATTTCAGCTGCCCAGATTAGGCCAAAGCCGGTGGCTGGAAGCACCTTGACTCTTGCTGATATTGACAGCTCCATCTTTTTTCTCCTTTTTCACGAGTAGCAGCAACCTTATGGTCGCAATATCCTGAGTGCTTGATCCCTCATGTCTCAGGCAGAGCCCATTCCTCTGGTCACTGCTCATTTCCTCCTTTTCTGTCCTGACCCTTCATGCTTCTCTCCCAGGGGACATAGCAAGGAGCCCAGTCTCCAGGTTTGCAGGGATCTCAAATATAGAGTGGGGTGGAAGTAGCGGGGGACCAGGGGTGGATTTCATTGCCTGGGACATGCACTAATCAGTGCCCAAGAGGCAGAGGGTCCTAAAGCTGGTTCAGGATCGGGTTCTCCCTCCTCCTCTTCCCCTATTCCCCCACCCGCTACCCTCTACCAAGGTTGAAATCTAAGAATGTAGCATCCAAGGTTTCCATCTTGTAAAAATGCTTCACGTCTGGCAGGAGGTGAAGTGAAAATGCAATTTAGGGCTGAGGGATGGGGAGCAGGGTCCAGTTTTCTGGGGAAGAGGCTTGACTAGAGTTTGGTAAGGCAGGGTGAGCAGGGCTGAAGGCCAGGCTTGTGCTTTGGGGACCAGGGCATGGTGGCCCTGTGGGCACGTGTGGACTGTGAAAGCTGACACCCACCCCTTTGCCAGCCTGCCAGTCGCAGACAGCAGGCACCAGCAGCAGTGCTGGCTCTAACCCCGCAGGCTCCTGTCCCATTCGCTTCGCTTCCGTGGGTAGTCTCTCTGCTGCCGCAGGCGGGTCCCACGCATATTTCTATTCTGATTTCACAGCCTTTCAGACTGTGGCCTGACAGCTAATTTTGTCGCTGTGCTTCGAGTAGGTCTTGGTTTATCTTTCTTCATAAATTTTGTTTGATAGCTGTAGGAACAGAACGGAGAGGATTTGTTTTTATAGCATCATCATCATCTTATTGTATGCCGGCATGCTAAGCGCCTTCCCTATATTAACCCTCTGAATCCTCACAAAGATCTTCCAAGGCAGGGGCTGTCATTGTCTAGCCTTGGCAGGCGAGGAGACGAGGATCAGAGAGGGGAAATGACCTGCCTAGAGTCACACAGGAAGTAAATGGCAGAGCCAGGAGTCTGATTCAAGTGTGCAAGCCCTCTGCTCAGACCCCTCCCATGTGATGTGGGACCCTGGGGAGGGCGGTGTCCCTGTTTCCCCAGCACAAAGGCCATCCTTTGCAAGGGACATCTTAAGAGTTATCACCTCCCGCTACAGCTGTACCCACCTCTGCTCCTGACCAGGGACTATGCCTGGCTTCCCCTCCTCCCACTCTCCCAGAGCCCACACTGATTCCCTCTCTGCTGATTTCAGGACAAGCCTGCCAGACACTGCTTGAAGGAGGAAGTCAGGAGCTCCTCTGGCAGTGTCACTGCCAGCCTCGAGCATGGGTCCTCCGGCCCCAGCCTCCCTGCTTGACTGCCAGTGCTCAGATGTGTGGTGCTATAAAAAGCCAAGTAGTGAGATGCAAATCGCCCTGATTATTTATGGCCAAGCTAGTAAATAAGCAGGAGAGACAAGGTGGGATGTTGTGTTTACGATCTCTGCAGTCCTCGCAGGAAAATCTATGGGAAGCGGCGTCCAGGTGAGCAGAGCCTGAGCCCTGGTTTAATAAACACAGTCTAATTACCAGGCACCTGGGACGGACAAGCGAGGGGTTGTGGAAGGGAGTAATGAGAAGCCGGCAGCAGGAGCTGGAGGTGGAGGGGTGGAAGGCAGACTGAGCCCTTGGGTCCTCTCTCCTCCCACCTCTCTCTAGCCCAGACTCGGGGCCGCCTGCTGGTGAGGTGAGGAGGCACATATATATCACTGTAACGGGCTGCATGTGTTGCCATGGGTCCTGCCACTGTGCCAGAATGTTTCTCTGCCGTCAGCTACTAAAGCTGAAAAGAATGTCAGAAGGGGACTGGCGAGGGAGGCAATGGGATTGAGGGTCTAGGAGACAGAAAAGAATGCTTTCTGCCAGCCACCAGCCTGGTACCGAAGGTGGTGTGGCCTGCTGGCCGGACACCCCATCACTTTTCAGCGCTGTTGCATCTCTCAGTGCCAGCCCTTGGGAATCTGTGATTAGGATGGAGTCAAGGAGAGAGCTGGGGCAGGGGCCAGCAGCGCTCAAAGGACTTGAAGAAAGCAGGCAACCAGGCAGCCAGGGGCATGGTCAGAAGTGCTGTTAGGCATTGCCCCCCACTCTCCACCCAGATCATGTGCTCAATTACCAAATGGGAGTGGAGAGGAGACCCAGCAGACCCCATGGATTCCCGAGAGTAGCTAATTGGTTAGAGATAATCTCCCCAGGAGCAACCAATGAGCAACAGAGGAAGGCCTCCTCTCCCTTCACTAGAATTACTGAGTTCCCCGTTCTTCTGCTCCCAGAATCCCAAAGTGGGGTTCAACTCCATTCACTCAGAATGGCTAAATTTTGTTGCCTGGGACTAAGACCCTTAGGAGTCACCTTCCCTTTCCTGTCTCATTTCCCCTCTCCCTTCCTGTCTTTCATGGGATCACTTCACAAATAAACTCACTTTGCACCCAAATCCTTAACCTGGGTCCTGCTTTTTGTGGAACCTCAACCCAGGTGACTATAGCTACCAGGTGCTAAACAGTTTGATAGATACTAAGTGCTTACCATCTACGCAGCTCTATTCTAAATATTTCACCTATATAAACTCACTGAATCATGCCAACACTCTTTGAGTGAGATACCATACTTAATCCCCCATTTATGAAGGGGAGAATGAGGCATAGAGCCGTACGGAACCTGACCAAGGTCACACAGCTCATAAGTAGCAGAGCCAGGATGCAAACACAAGTACTACTAGCATTAGAGACTATTTTCTTAACCATCATACTAAGCTGCAGGCCTTCCAGGTATTCCCCAAGCACCTTGGGATTTAGCGATGAACTAGACATGGCCCTAACCTTGGAGAGCATGAGATGTCCATGTAGAAACAAAGGAAACAGAGAAGTCAGTTCAGTTTGTAGAGACATGTCCCAAGCAATGAGGGTTTAGGTGCGTTACCCGTGGAGGAATCAGGGCAGACACTACTAAGGAGGTGCCACTCGAACAATGTCTTAAAGAAGAAATTGATATTGGAAGATGGATGAATGGGGCGGGGAGAAAGCAGGCATGGGAGCTGGAGTGTGTGCACCCTGGCAATATTCAGGGAATCTCTTGAGATCCCCTATGGTTGGAGAACTGGGAGTGGGTTGGCCTTTTGCTTGTTTGTGTGCCGTTATTTTTTAGGGTGGGAGCTAATGACTAATGAAAGAAGATGCAGAGGCTGCCTTATGAAGGCTCTTGTCACCATGTCGGACGGAGAGCTCTCAAAGGGGATCCGACTATTTGCAGTGCTTCATGTCCTTAGCAGGTGTTGAATACGTGGGTATTCAATATAATGGGTGCTCATTATATTCTTCTCTCGCCTTTCCTGTGCTTCTGAAAGATTCTTATTTGGAAAAACAACTTAGAAAAATGAAAGCAGTTAGGAGGTAAATAAACCCACAAGGATAGTCCATAGACCAGAATCATTTCCCTCAGACAGGCACTCGAGTCCTCGGAAGATGTCCCCAGGTCTCAAGCTTTCTTGACACCAAGGCACAGTCAGAGCCAGCTGCAAGCTCCAGGAATGTCTGGCAGATGCTTTTTAGTTTGGAACTAAGACCTAAGGACTGAAGTTTACTCTTTTTAAAACAATTACCTTTAAATATGTTTTTATTGGTTTCAGAGAGAGAGGAAGGGAGGGAGAAACATTGACATGAGAAACATTGATTGGCTGCCTCCTGCACGCCTCCTACTGGATCAAGCCTGCAACCTGGGCATGTGCCCTGACAGGGAATCGAACCTATGACCTTTTGGTGCATGGGGCGAAGCTCAGCCAACTGAGCCACACCAGCCAGGGCAGAAGTTTACTCTAGTCAGTCTTCAGTGCAAGTCCTCTACATTAAGCCTGAGGGCCTTTGGATTGGGTCTTGGCAGTCATACATTGACCAGTGTGCCATCAGTGTTCTCATACAAGGTATCAAAGATTACAGCACTAACTGCAATGTGGTCTGCTAGATTGGATCTTGAAACAGAAGAAAAGATGTTTGTGGAAAATGTGAAATCCAAATAAAGGCTGTAATCCTATATGATAATCTTACATAATAAAAGAGTAATATGCAAATTAACCCTAGCATCCTATATAATAAAAGGGTAATATGCAAATTGACCCTAACAACAGAACCACTGGGAATGACTGGTCACTATGACACACATTGACCATCAGGGGGCAGACGCCCAGTGCAGGAGCTGCCCCCTGGTGGTCAATGCGCTCTCACGGGGAGCTCTGCTCAGCCACAAGCCAGGCTGACGGCTGCTAGTACAGCAGTGGTGGTAGGAGCCTCTCCCACCTCCTCAGCAGCACTAAGGATGTCCGACTGAAGCTTAGGCCTGCTCCCTGCTGGCAAGTGGACATCCCCCGAGGGCTCCTGGGCTGCCAGAGGGGTGTCTGACTGCTAGCTTAGGCCAGATCCCCCCTGGGAGCGGCCTGAGCCAGCAGGTGGACATCCCCTGAGGGGTCCCAGACTGCGAGAGGGCACAGGCTGGGCCGGGCCTCTAGTTTAGTTAATAAAATGCCAATGTTCATCTCTTCATTTTGACCGATTACCATGGTTATGGAAGATGTTAACATCAGGAGAAGTTGTTTGAAAAGTATGTGGGAACTCTGTAGTATTTTTGCAACTTTTCTAAAAATCTCAAATTATTCCAACATAAGGAACCCACTGTGTAGGACAGGACAGGACTGAGGATTGGGTTCTGTCACAAAGCCAGTTTTGACATATGCATGGTCATTGAGCCAGCAAAGAATCTATCACATTGTGATAACATCTCAGTCCACCTTTCCTCTTCTGGTGCATTTCTAAATGCCTTGTTGAAACCAGATATTCCATCACCTTTTCTGATCTTCCCACCTGGTAACTCTTTTTTTTTTTTCTGAGTTAATAAAACATTTTTTCCTTTATTGATTAAGGTATTACATAAGGGAGATAAAGTGATAATTTACTTTGCAGAGAGGTTTTTGTTGGTTTTTTTTTAATCAAAAGATTCACTAGAATCTTTTGGAATGGCATATACTTTCTGACTACATTTTAAGAAGTTCATCTATTAAAATTGTATTTCCCCCCAGGAAATCTGTAAAATCAGTGCAGACGTGTTTGCCCAAGGATGAAGGTGGTAGAGCCCAGCAATGAACATGGAACCATGTTGAACCTGCATGTGCCACTAACTTTTAAACTTCCTTGGAGATTTCCTGTCTTCGCTTTGCTTGGAGGGACCCAAGCAGGTGGACTCATGAGGAGTCAGTCACCCATGGAAGTGTCCCATTCTGACCTTGAGATAGCAGGCACTGATCAGTCTTTCCTAGACAGGCGACATGGCCAGTTGCCCTCCACTTATATCATTCTAATTGTCCCTCTTGATTAATGAGGTCACTTAGGGTGTCAATTATTATCCCGCCAAGAGAATGAATATCAGGCTGAAACAAATGCCTGTGAACTTGCTTGTTCTATTAAAAAAATAAAGTAATGAGAGATGATTAATGGTGTGTGCCCTGAGAGAAGCAACAGGAAGGGAAGGGCAGGAGAGAAAGGTAGGAATTAGCATTTTCTGATTAGGGGGCAAAATAGGCTTTTGTTTAAAAGCAGCTTTTTTTATTGATCCTCTTCCTTTCAACACCACTGTCTAGACTCTGTCTCCACTTCCTTCCTTCCTTCCTTCCTATTTACACTTTATCTCCAGCCTTACTACTCCACCAGTCTGCTGGGGCTGGTGTGTGTGTGTGTGTGTGGTGTGTCATCATTGTTCTAATAGTCACATCTGTTGACCTTCTTATCTTGACTTCAGTTCCTTTGAAAGTGTTTGCTGCTGTCACACTTCTTTAAACACTTCCTTTTTCTAGCTTCTCTGATAACCCCAATTTTTCACTCATTCATCCCATTTCACATGTATTTATTGAGCATCTACTGTGTGCCAAGCATTGTGTGAGCACGGACTATAAAAAAGTAATAACCAAGATGGACAAAGTCCTTGCTATAAATGGAGCTTACAATCAAGCAGAGGGAGTAGGCAATTAACAAATAAATACATATACATAAGCCATTCAGCGTTATAAGGAATGAGCTGAGTGACTGATGGAGTGTGATGACAGGGTGTGAACATATGGGAGCTGTGATTAATAGGACCCTCCCTGTGAATGTGGTACCTCCATCGCTTTCACATCAGTCCCTTAATACTTGATGCTGTCTCTTGGTTCCCATGTGTTTGTGTCACCTCAGAGAATGACATAGACGTGGGCAGGATTTGGGGGATTAAGGGATCTGGATCAGTCTCCACTTTGCAGAGTGAGTGTGGCGCCAGAGATGACTGAAAAGACGGCATCTAGGGTGTAAACCCCTTTTTTAAATCCAAGCTGACAGTTTTCTAATTCTGAGGCTTCAGGCAGAGAGACAGAATTCAAGAATAAGACAACACTTCCAAATCCAGGGCCATCCACTATGATATGAATAGCACCCCTCAGAGTTTGGCAGCATGGTGGCCCTGAAAAATCCTGGAAGCCAGACCAGAGTTAGAGATTCAGACAGAACCAGAGAGATTCCCCAAACCCCCTGCAAAACACCTCAGGTGACCAAACTGTCCCACTGTTCCTGTGGCTCTTTCCTCTCAGGTCTTCAGGTGAGGGCTCTACTGTCACCTACACATAGCTCTTGTATGGGTGTGATGATTCAGGTTGACCCTCTGCTGCTCACAACCACGGTCACTGGTTGCCTGTGACCTGGCCTTGAGTGCCGTGCTCCATGCTGCAGTTTATGGGCCTCGCTGGCCCTGTTTCCACAGCCAAATCTGGCCCTGGAAACACAGCTTGAGCTGAACCCATCCGTCCCTTTGCTCAGAGGGGAATCTGCACATTGCCTCCCTAAGGCCATGGTTCTGGAAGCTTCTGTTCATCCTGGTTTCCTGGAGCATGGAAAAATAGTGTCGGGCCTGGCTCTGCCCTCCAACTGTGTCTGAGAGGCATTACTATCTTGCTCACAAGGATAGGGCCGAAGCTCCTCTGCTTCATATCCAGCACCTCCCAGAGGTGGGTGTGCAGCTGTTGGTTCTGGTGATAGTTGCCGTTCACCTGGGCAAAGGTGCTGCATGCTGTAAGTGCTATCTCTAATATGGAGACCCAGACTCTTCAGACTAGGTACCATGATCAGAACAGTCTCTGGGGGCCAACAGGAAGGGCCTCATGGTGCAGGAACAGGAAGGGGTGGACCACCCCGTTCTCTTGGAACTGCCTCTTGAAGACATTACTAGCATCTTGAGCCTCCCAGAGCTCTCAGAAGCTCTTCCTGCTCATTTCTCAGGGTGTCTTCAGCAGCCAGAGACTAGGTGGGCACGAGTCCTCTGGATAGGGAATCTCTAGGTAGAGACTCCATTGGCTACTCCCTCACTTTTGGGCCAACTATTGTTCACTTTCCTGGTATGAGGAGGACAGAAAATGCAGAGCTCTTCCAGGTAGTGCCAATCCTAGAATGGCACCATCTGAGGATCTTGGTAGATTCCAGCTGATCCATGGAGATCCTTGTGGTGGTTCAGACCTCCAGGTCAGCCTTGACAAAAGGAGAACAGCTCCTATTCCCAAATGGGGATATCAGTAGCCTGATTTGGGGGAGGTGGACACAGGGGCAGAAGTTTTCAGGAACCTGATGGCCTCTCTTTTCCTTCTCCATTTCCATCGCATCAGTTCTCCTGATCCTTGGTGCTGGAAGCTTCAGCTCTGTCATGAAGCCCAAAGCGGGCCAGGGTTTTCCAGGACCCTGTGTTAGCAGATCAAGTCTGCATCTGCTAAAAGGCTGAGCAGCCTCCAAAACAGTCCCTCTCTGCTGGGGAGGCTGGCAATTAAGCAATCATGGAGGATGAACAGCTGCTTGCTTCCATTTGTCCAGTCATTGGTTGGATAACCATTTCATAAATTACACAAAAAGTTGGATTTTGTCTTTCTTCTACTCATGCCATCCCCTTTGCTTGAAATTACCTTCCTGTCTTCCCACTAACTTCTGTACTCTATGTATAATTGGCTAACAGTTCATCTCTCAAGATCAGCTCAGATTGGCGCATCAAATTCCCTGAGCACATCTCTGTCATTGCACTTACTGTGTTCCATTATCATTGTGTCTTGAGCAATAACTACAGTTAACTCCTACTGTGTGCCTGGCACCATTCTCTAAAGCTGGGCATAGACCAGGGAACCAAAGACCCTGCCCTCATGGAATTCACATGCTAATGGGAAAAGGTAGACTTAATAAATAAGAGCTAATGAGATGTATAATGTTAGATGGTGATAAGTGTTATGGAGAATGTTGGGGTTGGCCGGTGTTGGGGGGCTGTGAGAGAATTCACAACTAAAAGAAGAGATGCAGAGAGGAAGTTTATTTTACTTTCCAAGAAAAGAAAGCCAAGTTTGCTAATCAATACAGGGCAAGAAACAAATGGCAGCCTGCTCTTTTAAGCATAGGCTGTTGCTAAGCAACAAGTAAGGGAGGCGAATTGGGGTGAAATTGAGCAGATATCAAGGAGGTTGTTTTGAAAAGTTAGTTTATTTGCTTTTCAGTAGACAAATGTCCTAGAGGGGTGTCTTATCAGTATTTTCCCAAGCCTGTAAAACATGCTTAGAGCAAAAGTTTTGAAGAGTTCAAAAGAGGCTTGGTTGAAGGAACTTTCTCTTAACTAGAGAGTCCCTGGTGCAAATTATCCCTGAGTTCTGAAAACACAAGCAGGAGGGGAGGTGCAAGAATGTAGCCTTGAAAGTAGCTTATCTTGTCTTACAGTTTGAACAAAGGGGTTGTTTGAATCAGAAGAGCTAACAATCTTGGGGTTTAATTACAGGTGCTTCTCATAAATTGTGGAAGGCCACAACAAAGAAAAAGAAAGGCTTTTTTTTTTTTTTTTCCTGTCCTTACAGAGAAAATGTAGGACAGTGGGATCAGGAGCCAGGAAGTGAGGTTGGAGTCGGAGAGGGTTGCCATTTTAAATGGATTGGTTATTGAAGTCGTGGATGTAAAGGTGATGTCTGAGGACAAACCTGAAGGAGATGAGGGGACCAATCGTGCACATGTGGGAGAAGAGATGAAATAGCTGGGGAATCAGCAAGTGCGAAGGCCCTATGTCAGAACTTGTGAGATGTGTTAGAGGAATGGCAAGGGGCCATTATGACTGGAGCAAGGAGCAGGGAGAGAATAATTGGTGATAAAGGGGAAAGTAATGGAGTGGGAGTGCATAAAGGTGGCAGAGGATTGTCCAGGACCGGTAGGTTGTTATAAAGACCTTAGTGTTGTCTTAAATCAAGTGAGATGCCTTTAGAAGGGTTCTAAGCAGAGAAGTGACATAGTCTGAAATAAAATGATCGTGCCAGCTGCTGTGTTGAGAATGGTCTATCGGAGGACAGGGCAGGGGAATTAGGGAGATCAGTTAGAAGGTTGGTGCAATAATCAAGTCAACAGCTGGAGGTGGCCTGAATCAGAATGGCAGTAATGAAAGTGATGAGGAGTGGCTGAACATCCTGATAAATGAAAGCAAATGCCTCCTTTTGAGGTTGAACTCCTTGGAGCCAGGTTCGTATCTTATAAATTTTTGTCTTCAGAACCAAACGTAGTGACATTTAATAGGGCACATAACTAACATTTGTTGAATGAATAAGGGATGAAAAATACTTTTTGAATGTTAATAATACAAATAAATCAGCCTCTGTTTTCTCTTTTGAATCTGTCAGATGATAGAGCAAATTCTGAGTAATATTCACCTGGATCACCCATTCTGATGTCATGAAGTGTTCATGGGTGTACCAAGATGTGTGGAGGATGTTGGTTTCAACTGTGACTATCTATTTTGCTTGCTGTGGGACTTCTCAGAGACTTTATTACAGCAATGCACAGCTTCCCAACATTTTTAAAAAATTATTGTTGAGATTATTACAGACTAGGGGCCCAATGCACAAAAATTTGTGCACTCGATGGGGGTGGGGGGGTCCTCATCCCGGCCTGTGCCCTCTTACAGTTTGGGACCCTGGAATCCATTGGGGCACACAGCACACAAGGAGGGCACACCTCCGTGTGTGCTGTGTGCCCCATTGCTCCGATTTCCAGGCCTTAGCCTCGGGGGCGGAGCTGGCTCGGTCCCTCTACCCCCGAGGCTGCCCAGCTGCCTGGAATCCATCGTGATCACAGATCTACTTCCAGGACACAGGGCAGCCTGGGGACCTGGGCTGGCTCGCTTCCCCAGGCCCCAGCTGCCCTGCCACCATCGCTGGCTGGACCTGCTCCTCCCACCAGCGGCCACAGGCTGGCTGGCTCCTCCCCCCCCAGGTTGCACCTCCTGCCAGGTTGTTCCGTCCCTCCTGGCTCCCCCTAGGCAGAGGTCTTCCTTCTGCCTTGCGGGACCCTAGTGCCGCATACCACTTCTCCCGGGGCTGAGACCTCTGCCATCTTGGCTGGGCTAATTTGCATATAGCTGCTCTGATTGGCTGGTGGGTGTGGCTTACCCGTCTGGAGAAATGGTTAATTTCAATATTACACTTTTATTAGTTAAGATTTCCCTCATTTCCCCCCTTTCCCTCCCTCCACCTGGTTCCTGCCTCGCCCCCCGCCTTCGCCACTCTATTGTCTGTATCCATAGGTAATGCATATATGTATATAAGATATTTATTTAATCTCTTCTCACACCCCCCAACCCCTTCCCTCAGAAAATCATCAGTCTGTTCCATTCCCATGCCTCTGATTCTATTTTATTGACCAGTTTATTCTGTTCATTTGATTTCTTATTCTTATTCATTTATTTTGATTTTTAGATTCAATTGTTGATAGGTATGTATTTGTTACCCTTTTATTGTTCATATTTTTTTATCTTTTTCTTCTTATTCCTCTTATTAAAGAATGCAAAAGGCTAATATGCAAATTGTCCCCTCCACCAGGAGTTCGACCTGGGGGTGAGGCCAGCTGGCCAACTGCCTGTGGCCCCTCCCCCCTCCCAATCCCCATCCCCCTCCCCCTGACCCCAAATCAGCCCTGATTGGGGCAGAGTGGCCGGACCCCACCCATGCACAAATTCATGCACCGGGCCTCTAGTTTCATATAATACTGGTTTGGTGGTGATGAACTCCTTTAGCTTTTTCTTGTCTGTGAAGCTCTTTGACCTTCAATTCTAAATGATAGCTTTACTGGGTAAGAGTAATCTTGGTTGTATGTCCTTGCTATTCATCACTCTGAATATTTCTTGTCACTCCCTTCTGGCCTGCATAGTGTCTGTTGAGAAATCAGCTGACAGTGTATGGGCATTCCCTTGTAGGTAACTAACTGCTTTTCTCTTGATGCTTTTAAGATTCTCTCTTTCTCTTTAACCCTTGGCATTTTAATTATGATGTGTCTTGGTGTGGTCCTCATTGAGTTCCTCTTGTTTGAGACTCTCTGTACTTCCTGGACTTTTAAGTCAATTTCTTTCACCAGGTAGGGGAAGTTTTCTGTCATTATTTCTTCAAATAAGTTTTCAATATCTTGCGCTCTCTCTTCTTCTGGCACCCCTATAATGTGAATGTTGGTATGCTCAAAGTTGTTCCAGAGGCTCCTTACACTGTCGTCATATTTTGTGGATTCTTATTTCTTTTTGCTCTTCTAGTTGGGTGTTTTTTGCACCTCATATTTCAAATTGTTGATGTGGTTCTCGAAATCCTCTACTCTTCTGTTGAATTCCTGTATGTTATTT
Organism: Murina feae; assembly: GCA_004026665.1. Taxonomy (NCBI): domain Eukaryota; kingdom Metazoa; phylum Chordata; class Mammalia; order Chiroptera; family Vespertilionidae; genus Murina; species Murina feae. The sequence continues at coordinate 31,908 of PVJC01006651.1, read as the reverse complement.
TTTATTCTAGTCAGTGTATGCTTAACTTCTGATGACTAGTCCTTTTCCTTTTTCTTTTCTTTCTTTCTTTTTTTTTATTTTATTTTTTTGTTATTTTGCATTTTCACTAAGATCCTTTGAACTCTCACTAAGTCTTTTGGAGGATTCTAGAAGATTCTTGAGTAACCTTATAACCATGGTTTTCAACTCTATATTCAGTAGTTTGCTTTCTTCCATTTCTTTCATTTGTGACATGTTTCTTTGTCTCCACATTTTGGCTGCTTCCTATGTTTGTGTCTATGTATTGGGTAGAGCTTCTATGTCTCCTTGAGTTGATAGAGTGGACTTGTATAGTAGATGTCCTATAGGGCCCAATGGCTCAGCCTCCCCAGTCATCTGAGCTGAGAACTCTAGGTGCATTTCTTTGTGGACTGTGAGCACAGTCTTGTAGTTGAGACTTGATTGCTGTTGGTGTCACTGGGAGGAATTGACCTCCAGGCCATTTGGCTGTGAAGACCAGCTGTGGCTACAATGGGAGAGTTGCTATGCAGGAGACACCCCTATGGAGCAGGACTTGCTTCAGTGGGGCTTTGATGCTCACTGAGTTTGCCCTTTGAGTATGTCATTTATGGATGTGTAGAGTTGTAATCTGGTATGGTCTTACACTAACCACTGGGTACATAGCTCTTGGGTCTCCAGGGAGGTGCAACATCAGCCACTGCCTGGAGCTACCCTGCAGGAGCTACAGAGAGATCTGCAGATTCCTCCTCTTTGTATTGGGTTTGGAAATACTTAGATGCGGCCCAACTGTGAAGCAAGACAGGCTGGTGCTGGTGCTGGATCTTTAGCCTTTTATTCATAGGTTTGGGGCTCACTGAGCCAGCTGAGGTTTGAGAAATTTTAGTCCGAGCAAGGACAGGCCATTCATATGCAATGCAAAAGCTGCTGAATGCAGCTTGGGTGGGGTTATGAATGGGATAAGGCGGGATCTTAGGAAATCACCAGGGCGGAGCAAACAGAAATGGCTGCCAGTCGGCCCTAGTACCAGGGAGATCCCAGCATAGGAACAATGATCCCTGCCAGCACCTCTATCTGAGAAAGCCACCCCTAAGTTCTTGCCCCGATACCAGACAATCTAGTTCCTCCTGGTATTTTTGTGTGACCCCCAGAGCCTCACCCTGGTGCTGGAGGAAGCAACACCTTATAAGTTCAGTTAGTGGTGCCAGCCTTTTAAGAGGAACAGCGGGATCTCCAGCCAACTCTGTGTCACTGAGCCCCAATCTGCACTGGTTTTTACAGCCCATAGTTAGGGGGACTTCTTTACCTTGGTTTCTGGTATGGAACTGGGACCCCTTGCTCCTCATGGGCGGCCTCTGCAGAGACAATCTCCCTCCACTTAAAAAAAATGGCACACGTGGGTGTCGGACCAGCCCATTCTGCTCCTCTGCACCTCCTACCAGTCTCAATGTGCTTTCTTCTTCTCTAGTTGTAGGGCTTCCATTCAGCAGCTTTCCCGCGATTCTGGATGATGGTGGTTCTTTATCTTACTTGTAATTTTGATGTGCTTGTGGGAGGCAGCAAGTTCAGGTATTTACCTACATTGCCATCTTGATTCCTTTCTCCCCCAACATTTCTTAGTTTGAGGTGCAGTTAAGTGCTTTAGTGATATTTGCATAATGCTCTGTGGGTAAAAGAAGTACTTATCAGCCCCATTTATTAAGTTGTAAGGTCTGAATAGCTGAATATGTATTTACATCTTAACAACATTGTAGCTGTTTGGAAAAATAATGACTATAAATTGAAAGAAAAAAAAAACACCTTTTTCTTTTATCCTCAAATAACCACAACTACTTACGAATGGAATGTGTGTACTTGTCTGGATCTGCACAGCTTTTCAAACTTTGGGTTTAGGTTGGACGTCACCACCCTCAAATCCTATTCCACACTGATTTAAACACAGTGCCACTTTTTATCACATCAGCCACCAAACACCCATCTTTGTAAAGATACCATGTCATCTCCTGGAACGTAGCTTCATGCTGAAATTCAACTACCTTGAGCTAACTAACACTTTGTGTGTCTAACATATACTGAGTATCACAGATTCCCTTGAAAATTTAAAATACCCCTCAGAGCTCTCGTAAGTTCCTTATAGCATCCTAGGGTACTGTGGTACCTAGATTGAGAACTATGGTTCTACTTTGTATGTAGCATTTTCCAAATTTATATGTGCATTTTCTCAGGCAAGTCTACTAACATAACACTGGACAGTGTTCCTTAGAACATGTTTTGGGAACTGTTGGGATAGAACGTGAAGAGAGAATACCCAGGACTCCTTGCTGCAGTTCTATGGGAAATACTCCCGGGTGTTGGCAGACTGAGTGTGCCTAGAGGATTTGTATTCTGAGCATAGAGTGCTGCTTGTCTATTTTTAGATCGCAGCAGGTGGGCCTGCGTTGATTCCAGACCTTGCTTCAGAAGCCCTAATGCATCCTAAAAAGTACATATGGAGATCTTAGGGCAGCACAAGAACCATCTCTACAGATGTTTGGTTGCTGAGGTTTCAGGGCTTCTGAGACCAGGAATGTCAGTCATCTTGTGACCAATGTAGCAACAGCATGAGCTCCATGACTTGTCTTCTTTGGCATTTCATTTCCCAGAGTATCCCATAGAACTCCAGCACACAGGATGCTCTCAGAAAAAGAGTTTATAATATATATCCTATATATTAAAAGGCCAATATGCAAATCAACCAAACAGTGGAATGGTTGGTCACTATGATGCGCACTGACCACCAGAGAGCAGGCGCTCAATGCAGGAGTGGTCAGTGCACTCCCACAGGGGGAGGGCTGCTCAGCCAGAAGCTGGGCTCACTGCTGGCAAGCACCGTGGCGATGGCAGGAGCCTCTCTCACCTCCGTGGCAGTGCTAAGGATGTTTGACTGACAGCATAGGCCCACTAGGGAGCAGGCCTAAGCCATCAGTCGGACAGCCCCTGAGGGGTCCCGGACTGCAATAGGGTGCAGGCTGGGCTGAGAGACCCCCCGCCTCAAATGCTCGAATTTCGTGCACTGGGCCTCTAGTGTGTGTGTGTGTGTGTGTATTTGAAATCCTAGAAAGCCCAATTTTTCCCAGTTTCCCAGTTTAGAAGTTCCTGATGAAATGCAAATGGGAATTACCAGAGAAAACATGTGTCTGTAGGGTGTATGTGTGTTTCTGTGTATTGTGTGTGATTATGACTAATGTCCATCAATTACCTGCAAATTACTAGATGTTGCCTGTAATGACAGTTCTGTTTTTAGCTTAATGGTTTATGTATCTAACTAGTGGCTGCTGTCTGGAGTAGAGCTGCTAGCAAATCAAAACACTATTTGCCAAGCCTGTCAGTGTGACAAATGTTGCTTACATTGACTCCTTTATTTCCAAGGTCAATTGACATGTCTTTTTTAATATCACTGTTTGATGTGCTAAGAGCCTTAAATGAGAGCCATTCAATAAAGGTCCAATTTGCTACATTACTGTTTATTCCTGGATAATTCTGTATTAGTTGAGCTCTTTAAGATCTAAAGGAAGAAACATACATGGATTACCCTCAGAAATGGGGATTTATTACAAGGATTTTCAGACTGTGGAGCAGCACAGGGACCATCTCCTAAGCCTTTTGGTTGCCATGGGTTTCAGGGCTTCTGAGACTGGGAGTGTCAGCAACCTCATGGCTAACATTGCAATAGCTTGAGCTCTGTTACCTGCCTTCGCTGGGCATGTTATTTCCCAAAGAAGGTTCCCCAGGACCGCAGCCCATACGCTGCTCTAAAAATAAAAGAATATGTGACAAAATGAGTTGGGGAGCAGTTACATAATCTATTCCTGCCTTGGAAGTTTATTAGCTTATTAAAAGCCCCCATAAACACGATATATTTTATTTATGACAACTTCTTTTTTGACCTTGTTAACACAGTATTTCTCAATTATGTTTCACCAATAAGCACCCTAGAATATCCCTTGGAGAACAGGCTAATATTTGTACTTTCCAGAAGAATCTGATTGTGTTCATTTGTCACCCATGTTGGGTTCCTCACGGCCACCCTCAGATTCAGTGATTTGCTGGGAGGACTCACAGGACTCAGCGCACAGTTGCACTCATGGCTGTGATTTATGACAGTGAAAGGATACAGAGCCAAACAACAAAGGAAGGCTATGCATGGGACAACATGTGGGGGCAACCAGGCACAAGCTTTCAGTAGTCACAGGATGTGCTTGCTCCCCCAGCAATGTGGATGCTGCCACACAGGGAAGCTCATTGGAGACTCAGAGCCTGGGGTTGTCGTTGGGGCATATTGCACAGGCACCTCTGCCTGACATGTATCCATGTTCCAGAACCCCAGAGGGAAAGCTGGTGTTCAGTGTTTGTACCGATCTTTGTACAAATAGCTTAGGCTGCTTTCCTCAGTTCAGGAAAGGATGGGGTCCCCTGAAATTCACATTCCCAGATGCCAGCAAGGGCCAACCTCCTAAATTGGTCTTTTAAGGGACATCAGGCCTTTTCTGTCTACTCTCCAATAGTGGAATATTCATTCATTCATTCATTCATTCATTCATTCATTCATTCTGCATTTGTCTTCATCAGTTTGGGCTGCTGTAACAAAAACTCTGTGGCTTGAGCGACTTATAAACAGCAGAGATTTATTGCCCATGGTCTGGAGGCTCAGAGTCCAAGATCAGGGTACCAAGGGGGTGAGGATCGGGGGAACTGTCTTCTGGGTTTCTGGGTTGCAGACTGCCAACTTCTCGTTGTATCCTTACTGGGTGGATTGCCGAGGGAAAGCAAGCTCTCTAGTAGCTCTTATAAGAGTAGTGATCCCAGTCAGGAGGGCCCCACCTCACAGCCACTGCATTCATGGAGTTGTCAGTGGACCTTCAGAAAGCAATCACAAAAATAATAAATATATTTACCCTGGTAAACATCTCATTAGGAACATGATGAATACTAACAAAGAAAAAAGGGGTTTGTCAGGATGGGCTATGTCATACTGTGTGCATTAATCAAGTTTTCCTTTTCTGTATTTTCTGATGCTATGACATCTGGGACCCTTGCTGAATCAGGAGAGACAGTCCCTCTCAGGGTTAACTAATTCCTTGAGATAGCAAAGGATTCTCCTGGGAGGGGGCCTTTCATATGCAAATGAGCCAATCTAGAGCTCACCCACTTGCTTTACTGATCTTCACTTATTTAACTACTATCCCTTTGCCTTAATCAGCCCAGGGCCTGGAGCCAGACAACTAAGGTAGTCCCTATACCCTGGAGACCACTGAAATTATTCAAACTAGTCAATCCTAAACCCACCAGCCTGCTCACCTTCCCTCACCCTTTCCTTCCCCTTAGAAAATTTGAGTAAAGTCTCGTACCTACACCTTTCTCCTGTTCTTCCCACTTCCTGAATATCCATCAGGATAAGGCCAAAACCTGTGGTCCGACATCCTCCAAGGGATGGAGTGCACGAAGTGGCAGGCAGCCCAGGAGGAGCCCAGGCCAGGCACTGCACTGCTCCTGCTCATCCTGGCCCTACTGCACCTGCCCCCCTCAGTAACACTGCTGCAGAGGCCAGAGAGGCTCTCACTGCCGCAGTGGCACACGCCAGAAGTGAGCCCTGCATCTGGCACCCATCAGTCAGCTAAGTAGTGCTCCCACTATGGGAGTTCATTGACCACCAGGGGGCAGCTCCTGCATTGAGCGCATCATAGTGATTGGTGAAACGGTTGGTCAGTCGCTTAGGCTTTTATGTATACAGATAGATGAATTTATTTTTATATGCATTTTTATTGATTTCAGAGAGGAAGGGAAAGGGAGAGAGAGAGAGAGAGAGAGAAACATCAGTGATGAGAGAGAATCATCAATTGGCTGCCTAATGCATGCCCCCAGTGAGGGATCGAGCCTGCAACCCAAGCATGTGCCCTTGACCAGAATCAAACCTGGAACCCTTCGTTTGCAGGCTAGTGCTCTGTACACTCAACCAGTCCAGCTAGAGCTAAAATCTACATTTTAAAACACAGGTAATAAACACTGCTCCAGTCTCAATGGCTTACTCACCAAAGTTTTATTTCTTGTAATATTACATATTCAAAAGAGGTTTGTGCCCTAGCTGTTTTGGCTCAGTGGATAGAGCATCAGTCCTTGGACTGAAGGGCCGGGCCACAGGTTCAATTCAGGTCAAGGGCAGGTACCTTGGTTACAAGCTCAATTCCAGGCCCTTGTCAGGGTGCATGTGGGAGACAGCCAGTCAGTGAGTCTCTCTCGCATGGATGTTTCTCTATGTTTTTCCCCCTCCTTTCCACTCTCTCTAAAATTTCAATGGAAAAATATCTTCGAGTGAGGATTAACAACAACAAAATCAGTTTGCAGGGTCCTCTGCTTAGTAGATCACTCAGGGACCCCGCTGACAGAGACCCAGGTTTACTGAAGCAGGGAAATTCAGCATAAGGTGCACAGGCTCCTCAAGACTCCCTGCCAGAAATGGCACACTTCACTGCCACCCACATATCCTTGGCAAGCCAGTGCCTGACCTCAGCAAGGAGGGGGAGGTGCCATTCTACCTTGTGCCTGGAAGGAAAGCTGGAGATCCATGAGCACCAGTGACTTCCACAGGGACTTGTGAGAATGCAAAATAAAAAGACTGATCTGGATGGATATATCTTTCTGAAAATGCTATTGAGACATTTGCAATGAGATCTGAACGATGGGAAGGAGTCAGTTAGACAAACAAGTGGAGGGGATGTGAGAAAGTGTCCTAAAAAGGAAGCAGCATGTGCAAAGATCTTGAGGATAAAGGTGGGGAGGCAAATTGAAGTAACTGAAGCCAACAGCCTACCAAGGAGGAGGGCAGGGAGAAAGGCGAAGAAGAGTATTTTATCAGACATTTTTTGGAGTGCAGAATCATGGTGATAATTAGTGGACTTAACAGGTCCATGTTATTATTGTTTTCAAATTCCTCACAAATTCCTTATTATGTGCACTCCAGGCTGACGCCTGCCCCTGCCTTTGACCAAAGAAGACGGGAGCACTGGAGGAGCTGGAGCCCGGCGGATGTAGTGCAGAGAATCTGCAGGGTCCGGTCATACAGGCTTTGTGGACTCATTAGGGTGGTGGCCTAATCCTAAGAACAGTAGAAGCCATTGATGGATTCTGAACTGGGAGAGTGAGAAGTTAGAGGTCCGGAATCAACCAGTTTCCAAGACCCTAGGTTACTCTAGGCACAGAGGAGGGAGCAAAGGGAAGGTTCTGGAGGAAGTGGGAAAGACAACAGCCTTGATACAGTGGAAGATGGGTATTAGTTTACATCTGTGACCAGGGCACCTGTTTGTAAAAGTTCTCTGCACCTTTTAGATTCATCAGATAACCAACAGCAGCACCGGACTCTTGCCTTTTTGCCATCATTTACCCCTTTCCCTAATATGTCTGGATTCTACTGTTGAAGGATATCTTACTCATTTCAGTATGGTAAGTAGTCTTGTCAGATAAAAGATGGGCTGGTCTCAAAGTTTTATTGGCTCATTCTCTGACACGCAAACGTGATAACTCCTCCTGACTCGTGGGTCATCAGCTTGTGTGAAATTGATTCAGTGATAACGGATGGATGAGGTAAGAGCGAGTTGTCAGTGCAACAATGGGGGAATGATGATTCAAGTACCCAGATGGCGAGATCAAGCTTTCACACCCCCTCCAGCTTTAGTGCCTTTGAGGAAGCCTCCAAGTTAGAATTTATCTGCCAAGTCTGGGAAATAGCAGAGCAGCGGTAAATATCTGATTAGAGAAAATGGCTAGTCAGCTGCAATTCCATATATTGCAAGTGATAAAAATGTAATTGTTTGTTGACAGTGTACATTAGCTCTTCACAGCTTGTGTAAATATAGTACCAAGAAACTAGAGTTTAGAAATCTTCAATGGCAACTCAGAAATGTTGTGGAACTAACTAGGGGAATAAAATCAACAAGTTCTACTCAGTGGGAAGAATGTCATCCTAGAGAGGACTTCATGGGAGAAGCCCTGGTGAGGGGTGAGATTCCTCTAGGAAGCTGTATGTTGTTGAAGGAAAAGCCACACCCCAGACTGAGGGTCCAGGAAGGGCACCCAAGAGCATATTCTGGTGGACATGGGGGAGAGGCAAGTTGCAGCTGCCATAGATTAGGCTCATTTGGAGGTAGAGAGCACCAAGGTTAGCTAGGATGGGGTCTAGAGATCAGATCCTGATAGAGGTCTGGCCCCATTGGGGACAATTTGGTATTTTAATGCTAGGATCCACTGGAGACATCTGTCATCAGCAGACATGAATATCTGGAGATCGGGAAAAGGTATCTGGTGCATAGACAAGTCAAAAGGAAACTGAGGGACAGGTGAGTGGTGGCCTAGAGGCCAGGGTTCTGGTTCTGGTGGTCAGTCCATTTCCAAGGAACCAGCCAATGCTGTAGGGATGTGTATGTGTGTGTGGGGGGGCACTGTAGGGGTTGGAATGAACAGGAGGCTGCTGAAGGGAGGGGCCCGACAAGGACCAAATGGGAGCTCAAGGCTCAAGCTAGGTAGACTGAGTTAAGGTCAGATCTAATGGAGGACTGAGGAGCTGTACAATAGAAACATGGTATAGGCCACATATATAATTTTTAAACTTGTAATTTTGAAATAATTATAGATTCACAGAAAGTTTTAAGGATAATCCAGAGTGGTTCCATGTACTCTCCTACTTTCCCCCAGTGGGTACACCTGTCACTATAGTACAGTATCAAACCAGGAAAGTAATATTGGTGAAGTGTGTGTATATATGTCAATGTCATTTTATCAGTGAGCGGATTCATGTCACCACTACTGCAGTCAAGATACAGAACTGTACTGTCATCATCTCTCTGGTGCCATTCCTTTCTAATCACTCGTCACTCCACTTCCCTTCTCTCATTGCCCCTAACCCCTGGCAACCATGAGTCTGTCTTCCATCTCTTTAATGTTGTCATTTCAAAGATGTTATGTAAGTGGACTCATCTGGTATGTCATTCTTCTGAGATGAGCTTTTTTTTTTCACTCAGCATAATGCCCTTGAGATGCATCCCACCTGTTATATGTATCGATAACCCATTCCTTTTCATTGCTGAGTAATATTTCATGGTATGGATGTACCTCAGTTTGTTCAGTCATTCACCTATTATTGTAGGACATTTTTGTCAGTCAGGTTTAGGCTATTAGCAAAAAAGGAAAAAAGCCTACTATGAGCAATCAAGGGCAGGGTGTACACAGTTTTCATTTCTTTGGGGTAAATGGTCAGGAGTGTGTTGCTGAGTTGTAGTGTTAGTGTATGTGTAGACTTATTTTTAAAAGAAACTGCCTATTTTCAAGTGTCTGGGCCATTTTACATTCTACCAGCAATGTATGAGCGATCCAGTTGCTCCTTATTGTTGCCAGTAATTGGTGTTGTCACTTTCCATTTTATCTCTTCTAATGGTATGTGGTAATACCTCATCCTGGTCTTACTTTGCATTGTCCAAATGGTTAATGATGTTGAATGGTTTTCATGCATTTATTTGCCAACCTCTATCTTCTTTAGTAAAATGTCTCTTTTGCTGATTTTTCTAATTGGATTGTTGGATCCTTGCCTCATTTTCAGTCTTCGGGAAGAAGTATTGTCTTACACCTTTAACTGCAATATTAGCTATAGGATTTTTGTAGGTTTTGTTTATCAAGTTGAAGAAGTTGCCCTCTAATCTTAGTTTTCTGAGAGGTTTTTTTTTTTTTTTTTTTAAATCATGAGTGAATATTGAGTTTTGTCAAGTGCTTTTTCTATATCAATTGATGTGGTTATGTGATTTTTTTTTTTTTTTTTACTTTTGGCCTGTTAATATGAATTCCATTGATTTATTTTTAAATATTAAACCAGCCTTGCATCTTTAGAATAATCCCCACTTGGCCATAGTATGTGATTATTTTTATATGTTGATGAATCCTCATTGCCATTATTTTGTTAAGGATTTTTGTTTATATTTATGTAGGATATTGGTCTTTAATTTTCTTGACTTGTACAATTTTTGGTTTTGGTATTAGGTTAACAGTGTCCTCATCGAATGCACGAAAGTGTTCTTCCTCTATTTTCTGGAAGAGATTGAGTAGAATTGGTGTTAATTTTTCTTTATACATTTGATAGAATTCTCCAGGGAAACCATCTGGGCCTGTGTATTTGAGGGAAGGTGAATTTTAAATTATGAAATCAATTTCCTTAATAGTCTAGTGCTATTCTAATTATTTCTTATGGGGAAGTAATAGTAGTTTGTGCTTTACATAAAACTGGTCAGTCTCATCTAAGCTGTCAAGTGTATGTGTGTAATTTTTCACATTTCCTTATTATCCTTTTTAAAAAAAATCTTCATTTGAGGGCATTCTTAAAGAGAGGAAGGAACAGAGGGATAGAGAGAAACATTCAGTGTGAGAAACATTGCCAGGTAGTCTTCCATATGTGCTCTGACTAGGGATTGAACCCACAACCCAGATATGTGCCCTGACCCAGAATCAAATAGTGCACAGGACAACATTCAACCAACTGAGCCACTCTGACCCAGCCTTAGCATTCTCTTGATAACTACAGACTCTGGAAATTTTCCAGTCTAGTAGATAAAAAATGAATCTTGTGAATTTAGTTTTCATATTTTTATATTAATTCGGTAGATATGTTTGTGTTTTTATTTGTACCTTTGCCCTTTTTTATTTTACCTGTGTATCTTTTTTATATTGATTTATAAGCGTTCTTTATAGATTATGAATACTAACCCTCTTCCTATCATATATAATATTTAATCTTCCCAATTTGCCCTTTCTCTTCATTCTGTTCTTTTGCAGTTTCTTTTGCTCACTATACATGCTTTTAATTTTCACATAATGAAATCAGTATTTTCCTTTAAAGCCTCTGGGGTTTCATGCTTTATTAATAGTACTCAGTCAATTTCAAGAGATAGAACTCAAATCAAATTAACTTGAACAAAAAAAGGAAAGAAGGAAGGAAGGCAGGAAGAAAAGACAGGAAGAAGAGAGGGAAGGAGGGAGGGAGGGAGGGAGGGAGGGAGGGGGGGAAAGATGTTGGCTTATGTAACCGGACACTGTAGAGCTAGATCTCTGCATGGTTGAATCAGGCATCCGAACAGTGTGCCATCAGGTCTGTGTATCTCTCTTCTTCTCACTGTTCAGCTTTGTCTATGTCTATGTGGAATATCATTTTTTTCTAAAGCAGATAGACTCTGTGTAATGATAAAAAGGCTGCTGGCAACCCCAGCCTTTCATTCTAATGATTTAGAACCCCAAAATAAAAGACTTCCCATTGTGTATGTCACAGCCCATGGAAGGACGCAGAATGACACTGTGTGGATGATGTGTCCTCTTCCCTCTTCTTCTTGCCTCGAGCTAGGCCATAAAGAGGAGTGATGTGCCGCGATTGGCTGCCCAGTTCTGTGGCTCGTGAGCAGGTGGGGTACCTGTCAGGACCCCATGAAACAGCAGCTCCCCAGGAGAATGATGAGCAGGTAGCAACCAACGCAGTCATCTAAATATGTCACCTCTAGACCTTCTCTAGTGAAATATGATTTTAAAAGTAGTGTATTTCCTTCTAATATGTATGGTTTCATTGTTTTAAGTATAAGTTTTGACCCATGTGAGAAAGTGAGGGAGACAGAGACAGGGAAAGGGAGAGAACATAGTGTGAGGTAGGGATCCTTTGCTGGATGTTGTTACACCTGAAGAGAAGATGACCTTGAGACTTATTGGGTCACCCATTTCACGGTTTGATCACTTCTGTTTCCCTCAAATCTATTCTGTATTAATACGAGTCTTGTAAGATTAGGGTGGTGGGAAGGCCAAGGGCTTCATCTAGCACAGTGGGCACTACTTTGATTTGAGTTGTTGAACCCAGTACTCATGCTCTCCAGGGGACGTCTGGGCATCCAGATATTATATAGCAATGGAGGTATAGAGAGGGAACCAGGAACACCACAAATACCCTAACCTACTTAAGAATGGGGGTACAAGTAAACCTTGAATTCCTTCCCAGAGCCCTGATGGGGGTCAGGGGAGGCAGGGCAAGCCTATCATCACAGGGAACATAGGACACAGATGGACAGGAGACTGTCATCTCGCTACCACTCGTAGTCACAACCAGGTCACCTGTGGGGGTCAACACATGTGGACACCCAACAGTGGACAGCTTCTTTCCTAAAATATGTCCCCAAGCATTCATTGAAAGCTTCATTATTTTATCTCTTTACCAATAGAAGAACCTTTTAAAAATTATTCTCTTGTGCTAAACACATTACCTCAGGTTCAATAATTCCATCCACTTCACCCATTTCTTTTTCTTTACTTAACTTGAAGGTAAAAAAAAATTAAGCATTTTAATTTTAAAAGCTAGTACAGTATGATCCCATTTGTATGAAATTATTGCATTGACTCTGATACCATCTATTGATCTTCCATCTCTTTCTGTGCCAGCTGTCAAGGATGATCATTTCTAGATTGCACTGGGTTTTTCTGTTCTGCTTTCATCTTTTAAAAATAATCAGCACTTATCATTTCTATAAAAGCAGTAGCCTTATTCCTTTTAAAGAATAAGGTGTTTGAAAAGAAGCATCAGCATTCTACTACTTAGAGTTGGATATATCTTTCTCAGTTTGTGGAAAAAATATAGTCTCTTGGCAATTATTAGTTGTGCATTTGTGATGAAATCTACCCAGAGCCTAAAAAGACCTCAGCCAGAAAGGGAGGAGACAGGGAGAATACAGCCAAAGAGGAGAAAAGAAAAGAGACAAGGGAGGCCACCGGGTCGGGGACAGCCCATGGTTTCAGGGGAGTAGCCCCTCGTGTTTCTATGGCAGAAGACCCCTGTGTCCATCGCTGCTTTCTCTCTGAACACTTTGTACGTGCCTGGTGTTTAGCTTCCTTTGTTTTCCCCCCTGCGCCTATTATCAGCATTGCACATCCGACAGGTGCTCAGCAGGTGCTTACTGGATGCACAGTCCCCAAGGGGGTCGTCCTCCCTAAACTGCACCTCTTCGTCTTTCAGGCTCACAGGCTTTCAGCTGCCAGCCACCATCGTCAGCGCGGCCACCACCCTCTCTCTGCATCTCATCAGTGACTACGCAGTCAGTGCGCAGGGCTTCCGCGCCAGCTATGAAGGTAGGTGCCCCTCAGCCCCGGACACAGGGGCCTGACGTGGAATAGCCACATGCAGAGCTGTGGTGCTCCTGGCTGCCGGGAAGGGCTGCTGGCGCCTGTCCTGACAAGGCTGGTACTGACCAGTAACTCAGTTACTTCAATTCCCAGGCTGTGTTTCTAGGAAGCTGAGAATTGAAATCAGAGCCCAGTGGCAATGATTTGTCCTGAGGGCCTGGTAATGTCTACTTCTCTGTCCCCTTAACTGGGTTTTGTTGTGTTTTTATTTTATTTTTTTTATTCTGTTTTCGATTGGGCTTAATTGTATAAGGTACAGCAGCTTGATTTTGGAACTAAGAGTGATGTAAGCCCTAAGTAAAAGCAATAAAATAAGCCACGGTAAAAAAATTTCTGCTCAGTATAGTGATGGCAAAGAGTCAGTTTTATATCATTCAGAGAAGAACAATTGCTACTTTTTCCTTAATAGCATGGATTAGAGTTTCTTGGTTTGAATTATGCAAATAATTTCCACTTCCCTCAGCCTTTTAAAATATGGTGTTAGCATTCAAATTAACACTAATATCTTCAGATTATACACTATTATTATTATTAACTTTATTATGTTAGTTCAGAAGGTGGTACTTCTGGATCTCTGTCATTTCCCTGAGAAATTTACATCTCATTAATAGATAATTATGCTGCTCTTGGCTAAGACCCACACTGCTATTTCGTGTTGAGATCATTAATGGGCTTATTTTAAGACTGTTAATGATAATTAATAACAGTAATGACATAATACCCTAGTAAAGCATGCCAGATATTCTAAAGCTTTCTTTCTCTTGCCTCCAAGAACTTGAAAAATAAGTGATGCTGATTCACTCCACCTCTCTGTGCAGGCCCTCGCCTCCCCCTCCCCCCTTCCTTCCCCCAGGTCCCTTACCTTTGCCTTTCTCTCTCCTGAGCTCCAAGGGCCCTTCTCCTCTGTCACTTGTTTCCTGTGTCTATGCAGCCCACTCAGCTCACTTCTACTACCTCTGTAAATGTCTAGATAAACTTTATCTCATCATTTGAAAAAAGTAGTGATCTTTCTTGAATAGTATCTGTATTCTGTAGGAATATAGGCATAGATCCCACCTTTGTCTTGGCAGAAATATACCACTGAAAGAGGGCATATCTTACCTTCTCGGCTCAGTCCGCGCCTGGTGCTGTGAGGGACACAGTTTGATACTTTAACCTGAGTAATTGAGGGCTCCTGAGAAGGTCTGTTATTTTTTTCACTAAAACTTCCTGAGGAGGCTCCAGAGAAAGTTCCACATGCCTTTAACTGAGGGTCCCTGAAAAAACCTACATGTCTTTAAAGGGAGGTCTCCTGAGATAGCCCGATTTCCTTTAAAAAACAACCAGTTCCTCCCAATATCAAGACTGTGATCTTGGTAATCCTGATTATATCTTTACCCTGAACCTCTGTCCCTGAACCCAAACCAATTCTCTCTAAAGTTTGAGCTACAACTTCCTTCCTCAGGGAGACCTCTTCAGGAGCTTCCTGCGAGCTCTGTGATGCTGAGCTCCACCCACAGCATGCAGGCCTTGGGGAGCTGGGCTGTGTTTGGGAAGGCCGGGGAAATTAGGCAGTGACACCAGGGTCGTATGTACCTGCAGCGAACCTGTGTGCTGAGGGGCACCACGGGGCCCTCATGGTGGCCTCCTTCAACATTCCTTGGAGATATTTGTCTGAAGTCTGGGCTCTCATGAGGCTTTAAGAAAAAAGAGTCCTGTTTACTTGCCGACCTCACTGATCCCACCCGGGAACAGTGCCAGCACTTCTCGTTGGGCAGAGCAGTTCTGAGGTTACAGTCACAGGGCCCTTTACAGCCAGAGGCTCCAGCCTGGACTTCATGGGCAGGGTCTGTAGGTTTGCAGACTCCTTGTAATTCTGAAGGTATAAGGATATATGTATTTTTTTCCCAGGAAGGGTCTAGAAGACTGATCAACAAACTAGGCCTCTTCCCTCCCTCAGGGCTTCATCCAGCCGCTGGCTCCTTTTTGTAAATAAACTTTTATTAGAACCCAGAAAAGCCCATTTGTTGATATAGTCTGTGACTGTTTGCATGGATTACAACTTCGGAGTTGAGTTATTGCCACAGAGACCATATGGCCTGCAAAATCTAAAATATTTGCTCTGGCCCTTTATGAGAGCTGTGCTATGAAACATAGTAGCCATTAGTCACACAAGGCTATTTACATTTAAACTAATCAAAATTAAATACAATTTAAAGTTCAGTTTCTCAGTCATACTCATCTCATAGCTCAGTAGCCATATGTGGCTTGTGGCTGCCCTAGTAGACAGCACAGACAGAGAGCATTTCTATTATTACAGAAAGTTCTACTTACAGAGCTGAGCCAGAGCTCCCATAAGATTCACAAAGGACCTGAGTTTCAAACAAGGCTGCAAGCCATTAGGATAAAATGGAAGCCCATGGGTCCTTCCTCGCACCTGCCTGGCACCTCAGAGGCAGCCCAGTCAGGAGAATGCTCAGTGGTCCCAACGGCAGAAGCAGGGGCCTGTCCTACATCAGCCACATGAAGATGTCAGCTCTCTAAGTCATTGGCACTAAGTTGACAAAGCCTTGCAGGTAGGGTCCTGTCAATCCCTGGACTGGTGCAGACAGGTTGCTGTAGCTGAGGGAGTCCCTGGTTTCTGCTAACTCTGCAGCCTGTGTGGCTACTGTCTGTGTACTGACCAGCAGATGTCTGCTGACAGCGGGGTCAGGCACAGAGAAGCCAAGGCTGGGGTGATAACCAAGCCACACGGAGCTGCCTTAGGACTGGACCACCGGGTAGTATGTGCATCTGGAAAAGTGGGAGTTGCACTGACTTTTGAAACAGCCAAAGTGGAGGGGCAAGGAGAGAAGGTGGGAGGAACCAAGACAGACAGCCACCGCTGAGAATATGGCTCAAGGTACATGCACCCACAGTGATGGTCTGGGCCTTTGCTGTTATTGGACTTACCAGACAATCCCATATTTTGGAATTGGCTAATAAACACTATCTTCTTGAGCTTATAACTGGCCGTGGGCAGATTTTTAAAAGCTCTCTGGGCCTTATTGTGGGGGGCACAGTGAGAGTCAGTAGTCAAAAGGACTGTGGAGATGTGGCTCTCAAGGAAGGAAGTCAGCCCTGTCTTCATTGCCGAGTTCGCCTTCATCATTTGTGCTGAACAGCAGCAAACAGGCAGGCAGGCAGACAGGCCGCATAAAGGGGGCCCCCTACTGACCTGTGCTGCCCCACTCAGGACAGCTTCCTTAGAGTCTGTATTCAGGAAGTCACCATACCCATTTCAAAATGACACCGGGCCCTGCATTCAGTGGCCTCCATTGGCCGACATCCCTGATAGTCTGCTATCAAAGTGAGTTTGTTTCTCCTCCACTCTGTTCAGGAGAGTGAAAAGTGCAGATAAGGAACTGACTGCTACTGGGATTTTGGAGAAAGGTGAAGTCGGGCGAAGAGTGTCAGCTCATAGCTGCTGCTGCTTCAAGGGGAAAATCAAAAAGGCCAGTCATCAAATCCTGAGAAGATAGGAGATGCTTGATTTGCAATCACAGGGAGCAAGATCATGGGCTGCAGCTGTGGACTCGGGGGGGGGGGGGGGGGGTCAGCTTATATTAAGCACTAACTCTATGCCGGGCACTGCACATACATTATCTCATTTAATCCCCACGACAGCCTGGTGGACAGATGTCGCTATCTTCATCTTACAGATGTACGAGCGGGGACTCAGGAGTTTCGTGTTCAGCTTAAGGCACTTAATGGCCAGAAATGGCTTTTCTGGTGCTAAAGACTACACTGTTCTCTTATCCTATGCTCCTTGCAAAACTCCTGGAGTAAGGCAGAGATTGGTGACTCCATTTCACAAGCTGGTAAACCGGAGCTAAGTCGGCAGCAGGGAATGACACAGGCTTGACACCCTGGCCTGGGTTATTCCAGGGTGGCAGCAAGAGATGTGTTCCAGAGTTTCTCAGTTCAGGTTGCAGATAAAGTACAGGATGTCCAGTTCATTTGGATTTTAATCAAATTTTTAAAATTTGATTTTTTTGTGTGTGTAAGTATATCCCAAATATTAGCTGGGACATACTTATACTAAAAAAATCATCTATTGTTCATTTGAAATTTAAATTTAACTGAGCATCCTGTATTTTTATTTGCTATATTTGGCAACCACATTCTCGGCATCGATTCCCCAGGAGCCCTCACTCCACTCACCCCTCTTCCTGACTCCCAGCTCTGCCCCTTCCTGCTTGCCCAGCTGGGGCTGCCCATCTACAACAGAGGGACTGGCCACAACTCTGCCCTTCCAGGGAGTGCACATCTAGATAGCTCTCTGTACACACACACACACACACACACACACACACACACACACGTGTACGGACAGATCCATGTGCACTTGGGGTTATGCTACGTGTGCAGTTCTGTAATCTGATTAATGAGGCCTATATTTTTCTGTGTTAATAGAAGTAGTCCTGATTTGTCCTTCCTAATGACTGTCAGGGTGATAGCCATTGTGGTTTGCATATACCATAATTATTTAACCAGTCATCTCCTGTGGACATTTAGGTGAGGAATAACCTTGTACATACAACTTAAACCCTCATCTAATTATCTTCGTAGAACAAATTCCTGGAAGTGCAGTTGCTGGGTCAAAGATGGTGTAGAATTTTATGTTTTAATACATAATTGCACAGCATCTCTAGACCAGTTCTACTGATGCACACGCCCACCAACAGCACACAAAAGGGCCCATTTCCCGCACTTGACCTACATTGTATATTGGTGAGCTTCAAATCAATTTCATTGATTAAAGTGGGTGAAAAATGCAGCCTCATTTGTGATTATAATTTGCACCCCTTTGATGATAGAGAAGGTTGAGTACCTGTCATCACTTTACTGGCCATTTGTATATCATTTTGTAAACTGTCTGTCCCTGCTTCTGCCTACTTTTCTTTTCAGGGGGTGAGATTTTTTTCTTATCTTCTTTGTAAGTGGTTTTGCATATTAAGGATATTAATGTTATGAGTTTCCTTTTGATGTGCAGCAGTTTTAATTTTTATGCTAGTAATTTAAAACTTTTTAATTTTTATTTTACCTTTGGTGTCATGCTTGGAAAGGTCTTTTCTATGCCAAGATCAGATAAATAGTCATTTAAATGTTCATCTTATTATTGCAGAGGGGTTTTTTTTTGTTCCATTTCACTTTTAAATTCCTTTGGAATTCACTAGTGTTTGTCTTGGTTTCCATGAGTGCCTTTCTGTCTCTGACTTGCTAACACTCACTGTATGTCCTTCTGTCCCTCTCTCTGAGTGTGTGGCAACCTATTAGTCCCAATTTGCCCTCCTTGTGTCACTGCTGAGGTTTATTGCTGCTGTTTGGACATGACTTCTCCCACCCCATCCCTAGGCTTCCCCTTCTCCACACACAGCTCCCAAAGATTGTATGGGATTGTTTGTCTATTCCATACTGATCAGCAGGTAAACAAGAATTAAAAGCAGATCAGAAAAATCTCAATTAGATTAAGAGTCCCGGCAGGTTTTTCATGCCTAATCCTGGTTGCGCCTTTGCATTTTAGCAGCATTACCCTTGAGCCGTTGCTCTGGCATGTTTGTGGAGTAGAAACCCATTTCTGAGTGCTGGTCTCAACCAGTTAGATCTATTCAATCATCTACATCTAACAACAGGTATTTCTGTTTAGCTAAGTCTGTCATCTTGGCATCTTACCTTCAGAATACAGAGGGCTTCCTTAAACATCAGACCTGTTCTAGTTCACGTACTCTATCCACATAGAATCTAGGAAAAAATGAAGAATCTTATTTCTTTAAACTCCCTAGTAACCATCGGGGGCGAGGTGGCAGAATGCAGTGATGAAAGCCTCAGGTTCTGAGTTCAGACATATCTGGCATCCAGTCCCATCTTTGTCACTCACTTGCTGTGGGGTATTGGACAAGTTATTTCATTTCCCTGAGCTCTGGCCTCCACATATGTAAAATCAGGATAAGGATAGCACTCCATAGAGGAGTTGTGACAATCAAAGGAGAACACGCGGGTTCACATGACGTGCTCAGTGACAGGACCTGGTGAACTATCAGGCTCTATAAATGTCAGCCCGTTAATGAAGTCACCTTCATCCTGGCCTTACTTAACTGAGATTCTTCAGGAGATGGAAGGAAAGATACATCAAGTCCACAGGTCCCAGTCCCAGCCCCACTGCCAGCCCCCCCCGACCCCTCCCAAGTTTGCATCAGATCTGCACACCAGTTGTTCATGGTGTGTCTAGTCTTACAAATAGGCTGGGGCTTCTTCAGGGAAGGACCGGAGGATTCTCTACATCCAGCAGCCCATCACTGCCAGAGAGAGTACCTGTCTGATGGGGATGAGGTCTCAGGCCCTGTCACCTGGTGGATGGGAGCTGATGAGGTGAAGGCCGGACACAGTCTTTTCATGGCCTCTTTTCTCTGTGTTAAAGAGATGATGGCGTTAGAGCTAAAGATGCCAGTAACATGTTCAGTAGACCAGAGGCTTTGTCTCTACAAACAGACACACACACACACACATACATATGCATGCACATACAAATTAACACAACTTTTCCATACTTTTTCATATAATTCAGATACCCTGAAGCCCAGCCTTGATCCCCTCATTCACCCAAAAAACAGCCCAGACATCACACATAAACTTTGTGGTAGAGATTCTTTCATTAATTAAGCTAAATGTTTGTTGAGCATCTACTGTATGCATTCCCTGATTCTTCATCCAAGCCTTATTTTTAGTCACGATTTGTCTCCTCTCTCCCTATTCCCCCACATTCCCAAAGAGGAAGGTGGCAGGGAAGGAAGAAGAGCCCAATGCAGTGTCACTTCGGAAAGAACACCTTGGTGTGCTTTCGCCACTGTGAAAGGTCAGTGATGTCATCTGTGTGCAAGAACCACAGCATGGTGCAGCAGGGTCAGACAGACATATCTGTGAGGGGCAGACAGACGAAAATGGAGCGCCCCATTGTTGCTCTACCAGAAGGGGCAAGCTTGGAGGATGAGTGTCATTTCCTGGCTTCTGCAGGTGGAAGCTGGGTTGAAAGTGGTCACACCCCTGTGCAAACAGGGAAATCGGGGCCCAGAAATGGATCCCTCCTGACTCATTCCTTCCTGGAATTAGACCTGCAGATCCCTTTTTTCTGGTCTCAGCCTCAGATAATTTCCTCATTCTGAAAGAGTTCCCCAATTCTGGGACATTATGCAGACATATCTCAAAACTGGGCTAATGGAAGCTCTTCGACTCTATATATACTGAATATGCAATTTGCACCATTCAGACCACTGCGGGCCAGAACAGCAGGCCTGGCAAGACCTCCTCGAGGGTGGGAGGTGATGAACGTCCATTTCCTCTGCCCAGGAGGGATGGTGTGCACTTCCTGAGTGAACTTGCTCCATTTCCAAGGCTCTGCCTTGGGAGTTGCAGAATATTCCTCTTAATCAGTACTGTGGAGTAGCAGATTAATACATAGAGATGTGACATTTGAGACAAATTGGGCAGCACTTCTCAGTAAGTGGGGAATCAGGATGAATTTCATATCACGTCTTCAGTAATCCCACAAACAGTTCATCATGCAAAGCGATATTTCCCCCTTTGGGGAAGGGTATTAGCATACCTTGAAGATGATATCATACAAACTCTAGTGTCCTGAACTTCCTCACATTGGGTTGTCCAAAGATATAGTGATGAAGGGAAAGGGGCATTTTCAGGTTGCTAGATTACCTGCAGGTAAGGTACACATCTAATTTACTTCTCTGTCCCTGTTCATTCATTTGTTTGTTCATTCATTCAACAAATATATGCTGCACACCTGCTCTGTGTCAGGTCCCAAAGCAAACCTTGAGGAATAGGCATGAAGAAGTAGCATCTAACTACAAGGAGCTCTGAGGCCTAAAATAGTTGGAGAGGAGGAAGAATCGAAGAACAGGGGTTGGAAAAAGGTGGGTTGAAGCCTGGGCTAGCCTTCAGCATTGGGCAAGTCTCCCAACTCCTGCTCTTTTCTTGTTTTTGTTTTTGTTTCCAGAAGAGAAAGTGCAACTCCCACCTCCATGGGCTGTAATCAGGACTAAAAGAGTTAGTGCATGGGAAATGCCTGGCACAGAGTCTGTATTCAATAAGTTCCAATTCCCCCAGGACGAGGAGAAAATCGCTGTGCTGCTTAGTTGGGTCTGTGCAGATTAGGTGTGAGCTCTGCCATGTCCCTGCTGTGTGAGCTTGGGCGAGATGCTGAACCTTCAGGCTACCTCCTATGGTTTCCAGGGATATGTGAGCATTAGTGGCAAGGTATGAGAAGCACCTAGCATGCCATTTGGCACATAGTAGGCATACAGTAAAAGGAAGCTATTATAATAAGGTCTGATGTGTTTTGTGGGAGTGAAAACAATTCTTTCCCATGACAAAACCTTTGCTCAAGCCCTGCGGCCCTCCAAGAACAAAGAGTGCCACCCATTTTCACCAGGGTACCATAGTCTAGCCCTTGACACAAAGTAGGCACACAGTAGGGACACCACAATAGTAGCTAGTGCTTGCCTCTCCTAACCTGGATCCCTAATAGTCCCTATTGGGCTTTTGTGCAAATTAGCACAAGTGGCCACTCTGAGGGGACATAGCCCTGTGAGCACGTGGCTTAGTGGTTGGAGAACAGACTACGCTTTCGTTCTCATCATCACTCTGCATAGGCTTCCCTTTGTAGCACTCAACCCGAGCAACTGTATATGGTCACCTTGCTCCAGAGCCTTTCTCTCATTAGAGTGTCAGCAATCATTAGATGCTGGGTGCAAGGATCTTGGCGAGCTTTCACTTCAAACCCTCTGATTGCTTCCAGGGTGGAATATAAACTTCTTACCTGCCATGAAGCCCTGGACATCATCCCTCCCTTCCCCCCTCCCTCCTCCAGCCACCCTGGACTTTATCCAGTCTTCAGACCCCACTGGCTCCCCGCTCATTCCTTAGATGCACAGGGCCCCCGCTCCTGAACCTTCCCCACTCCACCCTGCCGCTCTTCCTTTTATTCCTTTCAGTGTCTAACACCAAATCAAGGCATCTGCCCGGTGCACGGCGCTCCCTTAGCCTCTCTCAGCTCCTTAGTCTCCTTCCTTCTCATGCGTCACCTGTGTATCTCTTGCTTCTCTACTCCTGTGCGTGTTTCTGGACAGGCTGGAACCCACAGCAGCACACTGATTACCAACTCAGGGCCCGAAGGGAGAATCGACTCCCAAGTCAGCCTGTTAGTAGCCTGCGTGGGACTCAGAGCAGGTCACTTAACCCCCTGTGACCTCCCCTGTCAGAGAAGGACAATGGTAACAATAATCTCTGCTCTGTGGGATCATTGCTGGGAACAGATAAGGCAACTTGTGTCAAGGGTTCCTAATAGTGCCTGGTGTGGAAGAAACACTCAAAAAGCAGCCCATGTGGGCTTGAGCCCAGGATCTGACACATGGTAGATGCTTAATAACAATTCAGTAAGTGAATAGATGATCATCTCACCCAATGTAAAAGACCCACACAAGGAAAGAGATTGGATCAAGGTCCCTGGGACCATATTCTCATTGACTCGAAGATGCCCTCAGTTATACAAGATGCACCACTTGATTTGATGTACCACTAAGAGAGAGAAAATGCTGCCGATTAAAGTATGACATGCCATTGATTGTAAGACGCATCCTAACTTTAAAGGTATTACATTATGAGACAACGTGCACCCTAGAACTGATGAAATATGGTCACTGCTTAATTGCTTTTGACCGCCCCTCAGCCTCATTTGGGGTGGGTCCATCAGTCTGACCTCTTCGCAGAACCAGAACTCTCCAACTGTCAGGGCTCCTTCTTTTTCAGCATTCATGTGGTGGCTCATGCTGGCCATGTGATCACCTCTTAATTCTTTCAGCTCTAAGTCTCATTACTTCTCAATTTTCTGCATTGAACTCTGTTTAACACCTATTAGCACAGGTCTTCATCTGATAAATGCCCTTTTCTTGGGAGGCTGCAGGATGACCCAGTCTTGACCCCCCTCCGGCTTCTGTGCCCCAGGCAGGGGAGCTCATAGAACCCAAACTTCCTTATTGCTACTGCCCACTCCCGTCCACTCCCAGCCCTTCTGAGAGGTATGGGAACACACTGGGTGGGTACCTGAATGTGATCCCTCCCACTTGGGTGGGGGGTGGGGGTGTAGGAGGATCACTTTTAAGTCCTGCTCTGACTACAGCTGGACACACAGCTGTCTCCCTCCTCATTACCTGGTAACCCTGTCAGATTCTTTCACCAACTTCAAGCCATGGAAATTCAGGGTACACATACCTTTCTTTCTCGGGGTGACTTATCTCCCACCCCATGAGTATCAGTGGGGAGAACAAACAGAAATATCAGATTGAATGTTCCTCTTCCCATTAATTGATTATTTGGGGCTGATTAGCCACTGTTTTGAATTATTCTTTCCAGCCCTTCCCTTCATCAGTGTGGATGACTGAAGGTTGAAGCCATTGACATTTCATTGTGACAGGAAGAGAGAAAAATACGTCCCGTCTTAGTGGGATATTCTGATTTGGAGATCGGGCAGTGGACAGGTTATATCTCTCTCCTTCCCCTTGAAACGATCACATTAGACAACAGGAGTTGTCCACAGTCCCGTATCCTCATACAAACCACAGGATCATAAGCCCAGAGCCCCTGAGGCAGTTCTCAACCTTCCTAATACCGCTACCCTTTAATACAGTTCCTCATAAAATTATTTTCATTGCTACTTCATAACTGTAATTTTGCTACTGTTATGAATCATAATGTAAATATCTGATATGCAGGATGTATTTAGGCGACCCCTGTGAAAGGGTTCGACCCCCAAAGGGGTTGCGACCCATAGGTTGAGAACCACTGCCCTGAGGTGAGGAAAGCAAAGGAGCCAGCACTGGTTGAGCACCTTTGGCATGGCTGGCAGGGACTGGTACATCACTGCCTCCCGAGAAAGCTTAGGACCCCATTTACAGATGAAGAAGTTGAGGCTCAGAGAGGTTATACGGCACCTAAGGGTCATGCACAGTGTGAAAGTCTGTTTGGTTCCAAAGTCCACCTCTTCCCACTCTGTGCTGCCTCTTAAGATAAGTCCCGCACAGTTCTCTAAGCTTGCTCCTACCTCCTGACCCCGTAGGAAGGAAGGGGCGCAGAGAGTCAAGTGGGCCAGCACGTTGGACAGTGATGATAAGAACTGCAATGCAAGCCGGCCTTGTGTTAGCTCTTACCAGGCACCAGGCGCTCTTCACAGTGCCTCGCGTTTTAACATGTAATCTTCATAACATTCCTGTGAGGTAGAAACTGTTATGACCCCCATGTTACTGATGAGGTACAGTTAGATTAAGTAACTTACTTGAAGGTGACAGCTAGTAAGAGGTAGAATGTGGGTTTAAACCCAGGACGTTTGACTTGAGTCTGCAAAAAGGAATAAAATAATTCCACACAGCTGGGACTATTGAATCCAAATTAAACATCCCACTATAACAGGGAGCAGCAGTGCTTAGCATTGTACTTTAAAGAATCTAACAAAAAGATGCACGAATCTGACTATATTCAAATGCGAAAGTTCTGTACAATAAAAACCATCCAGAAGGGAAAGAAAAACTGACTTGAATGCTATTGTGCCAGATATGGCAGGAAAGGGTTACTCTCCATATTACACAGACAGTGCACAGGTACCCAAGGAAGGAAGGTACCTGGAGGAAACCTTTCACACCAGAGGAAATAGAGTCAGCGAGTAAATACGCAGAAAAGCTATTCGGCCTTCTAATAATCAATGTAATGCCAGTTAAAGCAATCAATTCCTGGTCAGTTAGCTGGTAGACCCTTGGGAGGGCCCTGATCGATTGCCGGAGCTATTGCAGAGAAACAGGCAGCCACACATCTAGTGGCGATGTAAAGTGGTCCTTTGGGAATCGAGCTGGATCACATGTATCGAGACATAAAATGCTCATGTCATTTGACCTAGTAATTCCCCTCCTGGGAATATAAGTCAACAGGAGGAGAAAGTTATAGCATGAAAGTGTTGATTTCAGCATTATTTATAATGATGAAAAATGAGAAACTGTAAAAATGTCCAACAATAGGGAATTACTAGGGAAATTATGGTATATGTACCTAGTGGATTTATGCAGCCATTTAAAATTATAAAGGCATTATTTAGTACTACAGGAAGATGTTTATGATATTTTCAGTGAAAAAAGCAGAATGAAAAATTAAGTCCCCATATTTATGACAACCATGTAAAGCGGGTCTTACAGGGACAAGAACTGCAGAGAAATAGAAAAGGTAACAAGTGATATGAGAGGGCAGTGAGATTGTGGGTAATTTTTTTAAGTGTCTCGGTATGGCTGTTTGCTTGTTTGTGTGATGGTTTGATAGAGCAAATAGGAGAAAATCCAAAATCAAAGAGTAAACTAAGATAAACAACAATGAGGTTCTGGCTTATGTGAAAGCTTTACTTCACTGTGAACCAAAGGTCACATGGCTCTATTAATAGAAGTATAGACCCCAGGTCTCCAGAGGTGGGTGCATTCAGAGAAAGGGAATCCACACAATAAAGCAGTAATCAGTAGTAAGTGCTTTTGAAGATCCTAGCACAAGAGTAGGTGTTTGCAGTAATGAATAAGAGAAGTAACGATCTCACAAAGAACAGTTGAAGAGAAGGTCTGGAAGTGACATGAGGATTTGAAACAGATGAGACAAGTAAATGTTTATTCTGGATTGCTCCAGAGAACAGAACAATGTCCAATGCATAGATGTTAGATATAAGTGAATTTCAACCAAGAATCAAGAAGAAACTGCACATCGCGTTAATTATCATGAAGCAGGCTGCCTCAGGAGGTAATGTGATTCCCATCCCTGGAGGTGCTCAGGCCAGGGTCTGAGTGCAAACGCAGCCACAGATGCCCTTAGCATACTGCTCCGAGTGTGCATGTGCTGGCTTCCACCAGTTAACATCCATCAACTGGACGATGCACCATTAGTTTATGTGCCACAAAGAGAGAAAGAACACTGCCTGTTAAACTAGGACACATTCTTGATTGCGGGACTCATCTCAGTTTCTGAGCTATTTAAATGTTAAGTGTGAAAAAAAGTCAGATGCTACATAGCCTGGTGTGGGAGGATCCATGGTGTGTTTTGAGTGTACAAATCTATAGGCTAACCATGGTGCATTTTCCAATGTTACCAGGGGTACCGTATGAAAGCAGATACACACACACACACACACACACACACACACACACACACACACACACGCGCGGAGAGGGACAGGGAGAGAGGAATGCAAATGAGTGCTTTTTAAAAGACAAAGCAGGAAACATCAGATATAGGTCCTGCTGGTCGCCAGTCAATCTGGTTTGAATCACTAGATCCCAGGCCACAAGAACACACACACACTTTTTCTGCTGAGGATTTCTTTGGTGTGAGAAGATGGGCTGGACTGGATGCAGGAGGAGCTCCCTAAGTGCCTTCTAAAATTCATGGCAAATCTCAGTTGCTAATTCAATGACTCTGTGATTCTGTAACTCACGACTTTAAATCAGTAACTCCCCATTCATTAACTTGATTGACTTTGATTCTAAAGTGCTTTTCTAATCTCCAGTATTGGCCTAGGCCCCGCCTGTCAAACCTTATTAACACTAAGACTGGCACATGGCCATTCCCCCTCCCCCACCCCACAACTCACTTTCTGACACACACTCAGCTCTTTTGGGACCCAAACAGGGATCTGTGGAGGGTCTGAGAAGGTGTAGCAGCCTCCCCTGGGACATTAGCCTCCCCTGGGACATCAGCCTCCCCTGGGACATTAGCCAAGACCCTAGTGCCCATAGTGCCCCGCTCATGCATCTCACCTAGCCAGTCTCTCACCCCTTTCTGAAGGCTGGGGTGGGTGCTGGGTGGAGGGCAAGCAGGAAGCAGCCAAAGTAGTAGAATGAGTTCGTAGGGTGGAACCAAATAGTCCTTAGGTTAATCTGCCATTTACTATAGTTACCTGGAGGATACACTATATTATTTCTGTGCCTCAGTTTTCTCAACTGTGAAATGGAGCTGATGTCTGAATACAGTTAGATAACAGCAATGCTCA
This sequence comes from Murina feae, assembly GCA_004026665.1. Classification (NCBI taxonomy): domain Eukaryota; kingdom Metazoa; phylum Chordata; class Mammalia; order Chiroptera; family Vespertilionidae; genus Murina; species Murina feae. Next base: position 4,589 of record PVJC01006651.1, on the reverse strand, counting down.
TTTATAGCCATGCCCAATGGGATTTCATTTGGGCATGAAGATCCCTTCTTGTTCCAGGATGACAGGAGACTCTTCTTAAACGTCCATGTCTGTCTCAAATGGAGGATGACATGTGGGAAGAAGCCCTCACTTTCATGAGGAATAGTGTCTGGAAGGCTGTGCTTTTAGCAGGTCCACCCTTCACAGGCATGAAGAACATTCTCTCTTGTGTGCTGCACCCCCAGCTGTCCTGGTGACCAGCAGGGACCCTGCTTAGAGGCAGCACCTGGCCTGGCTGGCTTCTGTGAGGCCTCCTGAGACACAGAGTATATTCCTTGGTTTCTCGCTGTCTAGTCAGGTACAAATGGGAGAAAATGTCCCAAACATTCTAAAGGTTATGAAAGCCTGCTGTTGTTTTTTTGTTCAGCAATCTGTTCATCCATCCATCCATCCATTCATAAACTCGTATTGAATACCTACTCTGAACGGGGCCTGGGAAAACACAATGAGCACGATACAGTCCTTGACCTTGGACAACCATGATCTACTTGGGAAGACAGATATGAAAGCTAATAACTGTGATGTGAGCCTTCTTGAGGGGTGAGGGCGTGGTGCGTGACGGTCACTCGCATAGGCTCAAGGGAAAGAGATCCCCGATGGACTTTGGGTTCACACCACCATCTACTGGGGCATTTCCGGGTAAATCACCAGCACCCCCTGACTCCCTAAGGTTGGCCTGGCACAATTGAAGAGCAGAGATGAGCCAGTGTGGCTGGAGTAGTGAGTGATGGGAGGGTGGTAGGAGGTGATAAACTGAGGGGGAAAAAGGGACCAATCAGATACAGCCTTTATGTTATGGAAGGACTTAGCTTTTGCTCGAGTGTAGTGGGACCCGTTGGTGGATTCTGAACAGAGGGAAGCCTGATCTGACCTTCTTTGAAACAGCTGCTGCATCTGCGCTGATATTGAAGGGGGCCAGGTGGGGGAGACTGGCCAGGAGTCCACTGCAGTGAAGCAGGTGAGAGGTCAGGAGGGACAGGCTAGGGAGTAGCAGTGGAGAGGCTGAGAAGTTGGTCTATTCCAGGTAGATTTTGCAAGTGGAGCCAACAGATTTGGCTGACAGATTGGATGTGCGGTATTAGAAGTTCTGGGTAGCTCCAAGGGTGGAAAACTAGCAACACGGAGCTTCCATGAACTGAGACAGGGAAGCCTCTGGATGGAGCAGGCCTGGAAGGACAGAGATCAGGAGCTCAGTGGGGACTGTTAGGTGTGAGATGCCTGCCAGGCCCAGGAGGACCTGGTGGGGAGGCAGGTGCATGGGGGGAGCCTGCCTGAGGAGCCTTCACTGAATGCATGCAGTAGTATTTAAAGCCATCAGGTTAGTTGAGATGTCTTTGAGCAAGAGGAGAGATAGGTAAGAGAGATTCTTTCTACTCCTCAAAGCTGCATTTGCCTGAGGCTTTCAGAGAAGACCCTTCACCCTTTTTTGCACCATTTTACCAGTTCTCTTCCTCCCTTCCTATCTTCCTGGAGCAGGTACCAAGCAGGCACTTAGGACATGCTGGCTGAGCAGAGAGATGCAAGGTTTCGGAACAGGGGATCCTGGTGGGTCCTGCCTCGAGGTCCTAAGAGAAATGAGAGAAGGCCTGTGTTGCTGAGAAGACAGCCCTCTAGGCAGCAAGGCCCGTGGTGTGTGTGGGTGCTGGGAGGCTGGTGGCAGCAAAGACAAAGGATCGTCCATAGCACAGGGGGAAGAAGCTCATCTCTGCCGGGCAGGCACCTACTGCCCGAGGACTATGGATTGAAAAATCCATAATGGGTGTGACAGTGAGTGATAATACTTGAAAGGAAACCAGTGATGTGTGCTTTCAAAGCATCGGTACCCAGAATGCAGATCTGAACCACGGTTCCCATGGCTGTGCCTTTGGAAATATCCCCGTTAGCACACGGAGAACAATAGCGAACCTGTGGCATGGGCTTGGCTTGGGACTTTTTTCTAAAGGCTAATCATTGGTTCGTAAAAGTAAGGCCTTAAGGACAGACATATAGTGTGTGGGGGCTCCAGGAAAGCCAAGACTGGTCCTCGCTACGGTGAAATGCAGACAGGCCAGGAGAGAAGTAGATGTGTCACCTCTGTTCCCCACCCCTGACAGCTAAGATGAAAGAGCTGCCTGAGACTTGGCAATATTTCACTGGCTTCATTTATGGAATTGTATGTTCTTGTTGGAGAAACATTCATTTATTTAATCAGTATTTACTGAGCAACTACTATGTGCCGGACACAATTTGAAATTCTGAGCTTATAGCAATGAACAAAATAAAATGCTTATAGAGCTTATATTTTGGTATATGGAGCAGATAACAAACAAATTAGTAAAATATAAGTATGTCAATGTTAATGTGTGCAAAGTACACTACAAAGCAGAGAAACAGGCCAAAATTTTAGATTGAGTAGCCAGGGAAGCCTCTTTGAGAAAGTGGTGTTTGTGTGAAAATCTGAAGGAGGTGAAGGAGTGAGCCAAGAAGGTGTCTAGGGAAAGACTGTGCAGGCAGCAGGAATAATAGCACATACAAAGGCCCTGAGGTGTCCCTGACATGCTCAGGGAGCAGTAAGGCTTCTAGTTAATCTATATATATAAAAGCCTAAGCAATCGGTCAACCATTTGACCATCTAACCAGTAGCTATGACATGGACTGACCACCGGGGAGCAGACGCTCAATGCAGGAGCAGAAACCACAGGTATGGAAACATGGAACAGAGTAATAAATCTCAGAGGGCAACGAGGAGGGTGGGGGAGGAAGGGTGGCAAGAGATTAACCGAAGATCTTATATGCAGACTAGAGGCCAGTGCTGGATTCATGCAACAGTGGGGTTCATAGGCCTGGCCTGCAGAGATTGGGCCAAAACTGGCTCTCTGACATCCCCTGAGGGGTCCTGGATTGCAAGAGGGTGCAGGCCATGCCGAGGACCTCACCTGTGCACGAATTAGTGCACCGGGCCTCTAGCTAATAATAATTAGAAGGTAAGGAAGGGGTAAGATGGATCCTATAAAAACAGGCAGGATCTGGAGGGTGCCTGGAGGGGGGGGGGGGAACGCGAATAGGAGGCAGAATCAGAGAGGCCACAGGCCCAGATGACATAGACCCTGATAGACTGTTTTACAACTAGAAGAAAACTGAATCATCCAGCCTATATTCCCAAATGTTCAGATGAAGAAACTGACCCTGGCCAGGCAAAGTGGTTTGTCCATAGTCTCACTGTTAGTAGCCGAACCGGTTCCAACACTCAGGTTCCTGACATCTAGATTATTTCTTTTTCATTCAACTCATTTAGTCATTCAGAAAATGTTTATAGACATTTCATTCACTACTGGAAATAAAAAGTAAACAAACCTGGTGGAAAGGCCCAGAGAACTTGGGTGGAGAAAGGGTAGACTCCTGAGAAGGTGCCCATGGGCAGCATTTTAATTTTTTATTTTGATGAAAGCACTCAAAACATCACCCCAAAACAAGCGGAAATTAGGACTGCTAATGCCCAGTTTACTTGATTTCCGGACTATTTTTGACACCAGTCCACTTCTACCCACCTTTACATCTGGACGTCATTAGACAGATTATTAGACCAGTGCTCAGCCTCTGGTGGGGAAGGAAGCAAAGCATGCAGTAATTTGATTAGGAATTACAGGCATAGTGCAAGGCTGTGGGGATTCACTGGTGATTAAAAGTAGTCTTTGCCTGAGCCCACATGGAACTCCCAGTCCAGCCGGGGGGGCAGGCCAGCAGTCACGGCATAGTGACCAGGGCTGTGCTGCAGTTTATGGGGGCTGTGGGAGTGCAGAGGATTTGTGTCCAAACCAGACTTAAGGTGGCTGGGCTAGGGAAGGCCTCCTAGAGGAAGCAGAGACCTAAAGGATGAGAAGAAATACCAGGCCTTCCTGAGCCAGAGGGAGACGCAGAAACGAATCATGAGAGTCGGTGTGGCATTTGTCCACCTGGATTCAGAGCCAGCTCCATTGGTTATGACCTTTGTGACTTTGGGGAATCGGGGAATCTCTCTAAGCCTCACTTTCCTCCTTGGTAGACTAGTGACCACAGTGAAACTAATCTTACAGAGTTATAATGAAGATAAAATGGGAGAAGGCAGAAAAACTGTTTAGCCCATTGTAAATGCTCAGGAGATGGTAGGTATTATCATTAGAATCAAATGGTAGGGGGTTGTGGACTATAACTCTGCCTGGGCTCTTCCTGGGGGCGGGGCCACCATGGCTGACTCTTAAAGGAAGAGAGCCAATGAGCCAGGGGGAGTGAAGAAGGGGTGAGGAAGGCATTCCAGGCAGAAAGAGCAGCCCGAGCCAAGTCTGGGGGCCAGAGGCCAGATGGAGTGTGAAGAGCTCCAAGGTTCAATATTAATAATCTAAACTAATAAAAGCGAAATATTAAAATTAACCGTTTCTCCGAGACAGGGTAAGCCACGCCCACCAGCCAATCAGAGCGGCTGTATGCAAATTAGCCCAGCCAACATGGCGGCCGCCACTCACGGACCTGAGTAAACAGCCCTTTCCATTGCGGCAGAAGCGAAAGTGAAGCTGAGCCCTTCAGCTCAGCTCCGA